>RJWK010072459.1:0-10455 GCA_004363435.1 Platanista minor
CCCTCCCCCACCCACCTCCCCCTTGGCAACCACAAGTCTGTTCTCTATGTGAGTCTGTTTCTGTTTTGTAGATAAATTCATTTGTGTCGTATTTTAGATTCTACATATAAATGATATCATATGGTATTTGTCTTTCTGACTTACTTCATTTAGTATGATCATCTCTAGGTCCATCCATGTTGCTGCAAATGGCATTATTTCATTCTTTTTTTATGGCTGAGTAATATTCCATTGTATAGATATACCACATCTTCTTTATCCATTCATCTGTCAATGGACGTTTAGGTTGTTTCCATGTTTTGACTATTGTGAATAGTGCTGCTATGAACATAGGGGTGCATGTATCTTTTTGAATTATAGTTTTGTCCAGATATATGCCCAGGAGTGGGATTGCTGGATCATATGGCAACTCTATTTTTAGCTTTTTGAGGAACCTCCATAGTGTTTTCCATAGTGGCTGCACCAATGTAAAACATTTTTAAAAACAAAGAATAAGAAACCCAATCAAAAAATGGGCAAAAGACCTAAACAGACATTTCTCCAAAGAAGACATGTAGATGACCAATAGGCACGTGAAAAGATGTTCATCATCGCTAATTATTAGAGAAATGCAAATCAAAACTACAATGAGGTATCACCTCCCACTGGTCAGAATGGCCATCATTAAAAAGTCTACAAATAGGGCTTCCCTCGTGGCGCAGTGGTTGAGAGTCCACCTGCCGATGCAGGGGACACGGGTTCGTGCCCTGGTCTGCGAAGATCCCACATGCTGCGGAGCGGCTGGGCCCGTGAGCCATGGCCGCTGAGCCTGCACGTCTGGAGCCTGTGCTCTGCAACGGGAGAGGCCACAACAGTGAGAGGCCCGCGTACCGCCAAAAAAAAAAAAAAAGTCTACAAATAATAAATGCTGGAGAGGGTATGGAGAAAAGGGAACCCTCCTACACTGTTGGTGGGAATGTAAATTGGTGCAGTTGGGAACAGACTAAAGTTTTAGCAAAGCAGAAGATTTTTTCCCCAGCTTTATTGAGCTGTAATTGACATATAACCTTGTGTGAGCTTAAGGTATACAACGTCATGATTTGATATGTGTATATATTTGCAAATGATTGCCAAGCTTAGTAAGGTTAGTGAACACATCGATCACCTCACATAGTTATAATTTTGTGTGTGTGAGGTGAGAAGTTTTAAGATCTATCCTCTTATATAGCTTTCATATATATAACACAGTATTTTAACTGTACCCATGCTGTGCGAATGCTGTTGACAATTCAAAGGCCAACAGTGGGCGAGGTTGTCCAAAGGCCATTAAACCTCTGTGGAGATTTTTTAGCTTCTGAGTCGAGTAAGTTCAAAGGTCCTTAGGTGGGAATACACATCCATATCTTAAGCCAAAAAAAAAGTTATAAAGTTCAGTTAAGCAATCAGTTTGTAGGATTTGCAGAACTCTTTGTGGGGGAGAGAGAGAAAAATGTGTGTACCATGAACCAGGAACCTGGGCCATGTACGACCAACTGCTTTTAAGTTTGAAGCACTGGTGTTTTTGGTTTTTGGGTTTTTTTAACGGTGAGGGCTTCTCACCTGGCTCATGTCTGGGAGCTGCCCTGCAGAGGGGCTGCCTGGAGCAAAGTTGGGGAGGCCCAGGGTGTAGGGGTGGTGGTGAGTCATCAATTCCAGAGAAAAGCCACTGACATAACGGAAAATCATGTTGGTTCACCAGAAAGCCAGAGTCCCGCACTTCTCTGGGTATAAAACAGTTTCGGGGCATGTGGTGGTGAGCATGGACATGGCGGCCGCCCATGGTCAGATGCCTGGGCCCAGAGGGAACACATAGCCCTGCCATTTGTCCTGAGAGCATTGGTTCTCAGTCATAGGTAACATTGCCCTCGGAAGACATTGGCAGTGCCTGGGGACATTTACTGAGGACTTACTGTCATCTGGTGGGTAGAAGCCAGAGTGACTGCTGAACACCCTCTGATGCACAGAAGAGCCCCCATGAAAAATTATCCACCCAAAGTGTCAACAGTACCCAAACTGAGAAACGCTGCTTTAAAGCAGACACAACTGTGATTTGCCTTGGGACCGATAGGCGTTTTCAGGACACAGAGATGGCACTCAATAAATGCATGTGGATGAGGATAGAAACCTATTATCAATAAAATCTAGGACTGTCCAGGGTAGTGCTGGAATAGAGCATGTCCAGAGAGGCTTTAAGGCTGAGAATGCAAAACCTGAACCAGGAAGCAGCACGTGGGCTAAGACTGAGCTTCTCCAGTGGTTCTTTGGGGGTAAGATGATGAGTGATCTTTATATAAGATTATATTTTTCTGAGTTTTTTAACAATGATCTAGTATTATAATTCAAAAAAATGTAATGAACCACATGGTGGCTCTAGCTAACACTGCTGTATGATATACAGGAAGGCTGTCAAGAGAGTAGATCCAGAGAGTTCTCATCACAAGGAGAAAGTTTTTTTCCTTTTTTCTTTTCTTCTTTTCTTTTTATCGTACCCACATGAGATGATGGATGTTAGCTGAACCTATTACAATCATCTCATAGTATGTGTAAATCAGGCTGTACACTTCAAACTTACACAGTGATGTGGATCAATTATTTTTCTATAAAACTGGGAAAATGAATAAAAATTTATTTGACGTTACTAAAAAAATTTTTTTGTAAGCTGTTGGAATGATCTAGTTTCCCAAATCATCTGTTTCCTGGGCATTATTAGTACCACCCATTAGAACTGGGCTGATTCTCGCTATATGTACAAAACCCAGTTCATCTGCTAGTTCAACCTTGTGAGGTGGGAATCATCAAAAATTTGAAGACCTTCCTCCTGGTGAAGGAAACCCTTGGTAACGTAAAGAGGTCTGAATTGTGAGTGGGATCCCTGGGCTGTGGTCCCAAGTCTGACACATCTGTCACCTTGAACAAGTCATGTGAGCTCTCTGGACCCTAGTCCCCTCAGCCACGGAGTGGCTGGGCTAAGAACAGATGTGTCCCAGAGCCCTTCCCAGCCCTGGGCCCTTCTTGAGTCGCCCACACGAGGGCAGGGTGTGGGCGTGGGCCCACAACCCCGTGGCTTCAGTGGGGTCAGCCACCCCTGGACTGGCTCCCGAGTGACCCTTTGGGACCCAGTCCCAGTGAGTTTAAGGGCAGAGCAGCGCGTGTCCCAAACTTCATCACTCATCAACCCTGCCAATTCAAAGGCAGGACCTGGCCCCAACTTCCACCTGCTGCTCTAGGCACATCTCACCTGGCAGGAGACAGAGGTGAGCTCATGAGCAGATGCGATCCAGGGTGAGTGTCAGATTACCCTCTTTTTTCCTACAAACCTTCTTGATCTCAAAGTGGTCAGCCAGCGCGAATCGACTCCACAGCAGTTGGTGAGGGGTGGTGCAGATGTCGAGTCTCTCTTCCGTAATGGTCATTGTCACTGTCGTCACAAATGGGTACATTGAAGTGCAGGAGTAACCCCCCTCTGCTCCATACCTGCCAAGCACTTTCTGAGTTCCGAGCATCAATCAACACTCACTCGTGCCCTTTGCCTTGACAAACTCTGAGCCTTCATAAAATGATGAGCCTCTAAACTAGTGAGGGAGTTCTGTAATCTTTCTACTTCCTAGTGTGGGTGTTAGTTTGGCTACGGGAGAGGAGACTGGTTGTCTCCAAGGCTTTAAAAGTTATTGCTGGCACTTCGGCATGCAGCTTCCTTCTAAGCAGCACTGTCTCTCAGAGAATCTTGGAGACACTGTGAGCTTATTATGTGAACATTAAATCCAATATCATGTGATGCACTTTGGCTGGAAAGCTAACATGAGGCATGTGACAGGCCCAGAGTGAGGCCTGGGGCCTTGTTGAAATTGAGCTGGGGGCTGGGGGCAGGGCCCGTCCCTCCTCCGGGCTGAGTGGGCAGCTCACCGCTTCTCACTCCTGCTGCCTAATGTGGATTATTCTTTAAATCGATTCTGTTCTCCGAGTGGCACCCATATGTTTTTGGCTAATAGTGGCTTTCTGTTTTGCTTTTTAGCCATCAGATGTAGCTAATTCTCAAGTGAAGACGGGACAGGGGGCAGTTAATAACGGAAAGTTTGGGCTCAGGGCAGCCCCTGGAGTTGCATGTAGGATGTTCCCTCGGTCCAGGTCAACCTGCTTCCCGGCTCCTTCCCACGCAGATACAGAAACATCTCAGGCTGCGTTCAGTTCACTCCTTCATTTAATAACGTTGGCTGTTATGATTACTGATTCACCTGGACCTCGAGGAGATGCTGTGCCTTAGCCATAGAGGACCTCGGTCAGGCCAAGGGACAGCAAGCAGAGAGGCCACAGGCAGGCAAAGCAGGCTGGACGCACAGAACTGAAAGGCTGTGAGCAGGAGGGACGACACCCGGCCCGGCTCCGGGCTGACCATCCCGGCCTTGCTTCTGGAGTAACCAGAGCTCTGAGTGGACTTGCGTTTTTGACGCTCCCTCCAGTCCAGACGGGAGACTGGTCATGGAGGATGTGCGTGAGCCCCTACTGAGGGGATGCCTTTCTGAGGACCCTGCCAGATGCCTGTAGCAGGATGTCATCCCACTGCAGCTGCTGACTCTATGACTTATTCCCAGCCCTGTGTGAGTCCTGGGAATTGCTTGGCCCATTGATTTCTGCTGGTTGCATCACTGTCCTCACGTGGTGTCCTCACAGGGGCGCATGGGGCAGTATTCAGCAAAAGCCTTGTCTTTAGGGGTTAGAGACAGCTAACAGCTGCAGCTGTTCTGCAGCTCTCCAGAACAGTCTCTCTCTCTGTAGCTCCCTTCTCTCCTGAACTCTGCCCATCTAATCCTAGCCACCTTCATCTCCCAGAGCTCTGATCTATCTCTCCAACTCAGTGAGACCACAGAACTCTATGTGGTTTTTTCCCCCTCCCTGTACTGAGCCCAGAATCTGCATTCAGGCAGAATTGGGGGCCATAATGGGGCTCACCTATTTCTCTTCTCTCAGTGATCAGAGTCCCGTGATGCCTGTTGTCTAAAGTCTGAACCCATTTTTCATATATCCTGTTTTTCTCTATTTAAGGGGAGGTAACCTGCCCTCTGTTACTTCATCAAGGCTGGAAGTGGAAAGCCTATCATTTATTTTTAAAGTCTGAGGTGGGGGTAGTTCCCCATCCACAGAGAACATCTCAGCCCACGTCCCTCAAAACGTACTTTAATTTTCAGCCACGTTCTAGCGGTCCCTGCACGTTATACCTTCTTCATCATTTTCTTCTCACCTTCCTCTGCGCCTGCTGAGGGATCACGCTTCCCCACCTCCATAGAATTAGGCATCACGGTGTGACTTGCTTTGGCCACAGAAGTGTAGTTGGGAGCACCGAGTACACTTCCTAGTGCTCATCTCTCAGCCCCTCTTTTCCGCCACGCGATGACAACGGGAGTAAGTGTTGACATGAGGGGGCTGAAGAGTTGAAGCACATAGAGGAGAGGTGGCCTGGAGAGCGGCTGGGACCCACAGCAGAATTTGCACGAGCAAGGAGGAGACTCCTGCCACGCTGAGCCCCTGAGGTCTGGAGCTGTCTTTTGTGCAGCATGAACTACACCAGCCTGTCCTGCCTGAGATAATCCCTCTTTACTGAGCTGGAGTATGCATTCACCCTGACCCTAGGCACGTGTCTACAAATATGTTGGTTTAATGAAGCAGGAGTTTTTGAAAATGTACCATTGGGAAAACTATCAGTCCACCGGAAAATGAGGAGCCGGAGGAAGCAAAACCAAGCAAAACTTTACAAAAGGAAGCAGACCATTTTTTTGAGATTGAGTTCTTTTGTTGGTGTGTTTCAGTCACTTCCGGACGGATCAATCCATTGTAGTTCAGAAGGATTTATACTTCCCTTGTCACAAATCTAAACAGAATGGAAAACAAATTAGCATAAACTGTAGGTGTTTGTCTACAACAGGAGACTGGACCCTGGTGAACTGAAATGCTTCAGTGAGGCACCATCTGTCCTGTCCTCTTCTATTTACATGAGGTTAGCTTTGCCTTTTTCAGGCGCCAGAGGAAATGCCTTCGTGGTTAAGATTTACTTCCCAACCACCTGTAGAGGTGCTTTTTTCCCCCAGTTATATTGAGATATAATTGACACATAACATCGTATGAGTTTAAGGTGTACAGCAGAATGATTGATATATGTGTATATTGTGAAACGCCACAATACGTTCAAGCTAACATCCATCACCTCACGTAGTTACCAATTTGTTTTTTGTTTTTTGTTTTTTTAATTAATTAATTTATTTATGGCTGTGTTGGGTCTTCGTTTCTGTGCGAGGGCTTTCTCTAGTTGTGGCAGGCGGGGGCCACTCTTCATCGCGGTGCGCGGGCCTCTCAACTATCGCGGCCTCTCTTGTTGTGGAACACAGGCTCCAGATGCGCAGGCTCAGTAGCTGTGGCTCACGGGCCCAGTTGCTCCGCGGCGTGAGGGACCTTCCCAGACCAGGGCTTGAACCCATGTCCCCTGCATTGGCAGGCAGATTCTCAACCACTGCACCACCAGGGAAGCCCCACCAATTTGTTTTTTATTTTTCTTGTGATGAGAACTTCTAAGAGATACTTTTCATAGCAGCTTCTTCTAACTTGCTTCCAAAAGAGGAATTCTTAACCTTTGGTCCATATATTACTGGGGTGCGTGTGTCAGTGAATCACATGCAATTGTAGGCATATTATGTGCGCATTTTACATTTTTTCTGGGTAAAAGGATTTGCACCTTTCATCAGATTCTTAAAGGTCTAGGTGACTCACTTTAAAGACAAAGTCAATTTCCTCACCTAAACAGAATCTGGTCTCACATTTCATCAGCCGAGTCCCGTTCTTTTCCTTGTAATTGCTTCTCCTTCTCTTGCGTTTTTCTTATAATACAGGAACTGAAGGAATGTCCTGAAGAGGGAGGGATGAGTAATTTCACAAGTGGACAGGAAGTAGTTTCCACTTAGCCCTCGAGGTTCTGGCTGGTCAGCCGTCTGAGCGGAACACAGGATTTTAATCCGAGCCATCGTTGTGCAGAGTCCTCAGGGGCTCTTGAAACTCAGAACCGCCGTGCTAAGTGATGGCAGAGCAAAGACCTACTGTCGCCCTTTGGCCAAAGGAGGGGAGAAATGGAAAGTCACTGAGCCTTGAGAAGAGAGGAGAGAAAGTCCTTTCTCTCGCAGCTGACTGCCCTATTTGGCTCAGTGTGGAGTTTTAGATTTTCGCATAAAGCATTTTGGAATGGGCAGGAAAAGTTGTGCCAGAGAGAATGAAAAGAGAGGGGAGAGGAAGTTATAAACATATCCTCACTACTTCCCGGCGAGTCCTGGCACTGAGAGGCAGAGAAAGCTTATTAGACTAACTGTGAGCAAACTTCCAGATAGAAAGAGACTGAAAAAAGTCTGGCTGTCCAGCCAACATTATTGTCTAAATAACTACGTGCTAGCCCCTGGGCGTCCACAGGGCATCAGGAGGCGGCAGGCAAGTCAAACTGACAATAGCCACTGTGACTGAAGACCCTCTGCTCCCTTGGAGGTGACTTCGGAGCCTTCTGCCCACACATCACAAATATGCCTAAAAACACAAACACTGGGACATTTTCGTAGTACAAAAGCCATGTCCTCATGGAGAATCAAGCAGAATACCTCTTCTGATCTTAAAGTCATATAATGTTATATGTCAATTCTATCTCAATAAAATAGTGGTGGGGAAAGGTGGTTGGGAAACTTAACTACAAAGACTTTTCCTCTGGCACTAGAAGAATGCAAAGCTAACCTCATGTAAAAGAAGAGGATCGAAGACAGATGGTGCCTCACAGAAAAATTTCAATTCACCAGGAAGCCACAGAAGTAAGGACTCCTAAGATGGGTATGAGTCACGTGGCCTGAGGTGACAGCTCCTTTATTCTTTTTGTTGTGCTCACTAAATGGTGGCAGGTCCATTTTTCGTTACCGTTTTTTGTTATGTCTTACGTAGATTCGTGTTCACTTTTGTGGTTGAAATAGTCACATAGCTTGATCTGCAAAAAAATGCTGTGATATTTTTTCGGTTGCTGTCAGCTTTTTATGTGACTCCCCCTTTTTCTTCTACACTCCCCGTGGAAACCTGTCCATGGGGACAGCGACAAGTGGGCCTCCAGGCTCCAGAGCTATGCTGAAAATACCGGTGATCTGTGCGTTTCTCAGCAGACAAGGAAAACCACCTAAGCCTGCTAAATTTGTCAGCAGCCTAGTGGAAACACAAGTTCTGTCAAATAGATAAAATATGAAATTAGAGAGTCAGAGGCAGTGTAGCCAACAGAAAAAACTGGGTGAGAAGTTCGGAGACCTGGTATCTAATAGCAAGTCCTATCGGGACTTCAGTATTCAGTGAGCAAGTCAGAAATCTTTCCTGTCCTTTCTCTTTCACCATGATTGCCTTGGGAGGAGATACATGACATAAGCAAAAATTAAAATAATTTATAACTTTCTAGGCAGCATTAAGCCTCGTGCTAAAATAACAAGACAATCAGATGCTGGCTGTGCTAGACGTGGCAGACATTGCTGGTCATCTAACCCAAAACCTGTTCCTTCCCAACCCCTTTCTCTCTTGGCCATTTCAGCTGAAGAGACTGGAAAAGTCTCTATTGTAGCTAATGGGGTTCATGTGACACAGCTCTGACCAATGAGTCTTAAGTGGAAATTTGTTCAGGGTGTCTGGAGAAGCTTTTGCCGGTTTTTTGTTTTGTTTTTTTTTTTTCAATAAAAGGGACACACACAGCTGACCTAGATTCCTCTTTTCTTTCTACCTTGAATATTGGTATAATGATGCCTGGAGCTGAAGCAAGCAACCATTTTGTGATCATGAGACAACAGGGCAACACGTTAAGAATGATGGAAGAGAAAGAAGGACCTTGCCTTGATCTTTTTTTTTTTTTTTTGTGGTACGCGGGCCTCTCGCTGTTGTGACCTCTCCCGTTGTGGAGCACAGGCTCCGGACGCGCAGGCTCCGGACGCGCAGGCTCAGCGGCCATGGCTCACGGGCCCAGCCGCTCCGCGGCATGTGGGATCTTCCCGGACCGGGACACGAACCCGTGTCCCCTGCATCAGCAGGTGGACTCTCAACCATTGAGCCACCAGGGAAGCCCCTTGCCTTGATCTTTGATGACATTGCTGAGCTGCTACCTCAGCTCTAGATGACCTACCTTGGGACTTCTTGTTTATTTAAGACTTTTATAGTTCAGTTTTCTCTTACTTCCAGCCAAAGCATTCCTAAGTACCTGTGATACGCTGGCTATAATATGTTGTTACTGAGAGATTTAACTAAGTTAATTTTATTCAAAAGGGAATCACCATGTAGTAATTCACTTTAATTTTTTTTTTTTTTTTTTTTTTTTTTTTTTTTTTTTTTTTTTTTTTTTTTTTTTTTTTTTTTTTTTTTCTGTACGCGGGCCTCTCACTGTTGTGGCCTCTCCCGTTGCGGAGCACAGGCTCCGGACGCGCAGGCTCAGCGGCCATGGCTCACGGGCCCAGCCGCTCCGCGGCATGTGGGATCTTCCCGGACCGGGGCACGAACCCGCGTCCCCTGCATCGGCAGGCGGACTCTCAACCACTGTGCCACCGGGGAAGCCCAATTCACTTTAATTTTTAAAACTATATAAAAAAGCAAAATTTAAGAGCAACATTTTTTTAAATTTGTATTTTGATAATTTTTAAGCATTCAGAAAAGTTGAAAACAGTTTATTTTAGATGTATATTTTATTTGTAAAATTTGTATTTTATTTAAAATTTATATTTTATTATATTTTTAATTCCATTAAAAATTTATATTTTGAAAGTTTTCAAATATACAGAAAAGTAGAAACATAAAGAAAGTATCTCCTTTCTCACACTTCCACAGGATGGGTTCAGTATCCAGCCTCTGCCTGCATCCCTCCAAGGATGGGGAGCTTACTTTTACACAGGCAGCCTTTTTTAAAAGAACACACAAAAAAAAAAAACTGTTAACCCACATCTAATTGCTATAAAGGTCTTCTGGATGTTGAACCAAAACTCACCCCTCTGTAACTTTCTTCTCTGCTCTCTGGAGTGACAATGTACAGGTCTTACTGTTAAACACTTGGCATTTTCTCCATCGATGGGTCTTGTACCAGTGGTCCCCAACCTTTTTGGCACCAGGGACCGGTTTCGTGGAAGACAGTTTTTCCACAGACGGCGGGGGGTGGGATGGTCCAGGTGGCAATGCGAGCGATGGGGGGCGAGCGGCAGGTGAAGCTTCGCTCGCTGGCCCACCGCTCCCCTCCTGCTGTGCGGCCCAGTCCCTAACAGGTGGGGACCGCTACCGGTCTGCGGCCCCGGGGGTTGGGAACCCCTGTAGTAACCCCCTCAGCAAAGGGGTATTTCTGGAGAAGAGTCAAGGACAGAAGGGGAAACAGGCCTCCCCAACCTGAAGTGGGAGCCCATTCGGGAGGCCTGCTGT
>RJWK010072460.1:0-10457 GCA_004363435.1 Platanista minor
CATCTTTATTGGAGTATAATTGCTTTACGATGGTGTGTTAGTTTCTGCTGTCTAACAAACTGAATCAGCTATACGTATACATATATCCCCATATCCCCTCGCTCTTGCGTCCCCTCCCACCCTCCCTATCCCACCCCTCTAGGCGGTCACAAAGCACCAAGCTGATCTCCCTGTGCAATACAGCTGCTTCCCACTAGCTATGTATTTTACATTTGGCAGTGTATATATGTCAATGCTACTCTCTCACTTCGTCCCAGCTTACCCTTCCCCCTCCCTTTGTCCTCACGTTCATTCTCTAAGTCTGTGTCTTTATTCCTGTTCTGCCCCTAGGTTTGTCAGAACCAATTTTTTCCTTTAGATTCCATATATATGCGTTAGCATATGGTATTTGTTTTTCTCTTTCTGGCTTACTTCACTCTGTATGACAGACTCTAGGTCCAACCACCTCACTACAAATAACTAAATTTCATTTCTTTTTATGGCTGAGTAATAGTCCATTATATATATGTGCCACATCTTCTTTATCCATTCATCTGTTGATGGACACTTAGGTTGCTTTCATGTCCTGGCTATCGTAAATAGTGCTGCAATGAACATTGTGGTACCTGACTCTTTTTGAATTATGGTTTTCTCAGGGTATATGACCAGTCATGGGATTGCTGGGCCATATGATAGTTCTATTTTTAGTTGTTTAAGGAACCTCCATACTGTTCTCCATAGTGGCTGTATCAATTTACATTCCCACCAATAGTGCAAGAGGGTTCCCTTTTCTCCACACCCTCTACAGCATTTATTATTTGTAGATTTTCTGACGATGTCTATTCTAACTGGTGTAAGGTGATATCTCATTGTAGTTTTGATTTGCATTTCTCTAATAATTAGTGACGTTGAGCAGCTTTTCATGTGCCTCTTGGCCATCTACATATCTTCTTTGGAGAAATGTCTATTTAGGTCTTCTGCCCATTTTTTGATTGGGTTGTTTGGTTTTTTAATACTGAGCTGCATGAGCTGTTTATATATTTTGGAGATAAATTCTTTGTCCATCAAGTAGTTTGTAAATATTTTCTCCCATTCTGAGGGTTGTCTTTCGGTCTTTTTTATGCTTTCCTTTGCTGTGCAAAAGCTTTTAAGTTTCATTAGGTCCCATTTGTTTATTTTTGTTTTTATTTCCATTACTCTAGGAGGTGGGTCAAAAAAGATCTTGCTGTGGTTTATGTCATAGAGTGTTCTTCCTATGTTTTCCTCTAAGAGTTTTATAGTGTCCAGTCTTACTTTTAGGTCTTTAATCCATTTTGAGTTTATTTTCGTGTATGGTGTTAGGGAGTATTCTAATTTCATTCTTCTACACATAGCTGTCCAGTTTTCCGAGCACAACTTATTGAAGAGACTGTCTTTTCTCCAATGTATATCCTTGCCTCCTTTGTCATAGATTAGTTGACCATAGGTACATGGGTTTATCTCTGGGCTTTCTACCCTGTTCCATTGATCTATATTTCTGTTTTTGTGCCAGTACCATATTGTCTTGATTACTGTAGCTTTGTAGTATATTCTGAAGTCAGGGAATCTGATTCCTTTAGCTCTGTTTTTTTTTCCCTCAAGATTGCTTTGACTATTCGGGGTCATTTGTGTCTCTATACAAATTTTAAGATTTTTTGTTCTAGTTCTGTAAAAAGTGCCATTGGTAATTTGATAGGGATTGCATTGAATCTGTAGATTGCTTTGGGTAGTATAGTCATTTTCACAATGTTGATTCTTCTAATCCAAGAACATATTATATCTCTCCATCTGTTTGTGTCATCATTGATTTCTTTCATCAGTGTCTTATAGTTTTCTGAGTACAGGTCTTTTACCTCCTTAGGTAGGTTTATTCCTAGGTATTTTATTCTTTTTGTTGCAATGGTGAATGGTATTGTTTCTTTAATTTCTCTTTCTGAACTTTGTTCGTTAGTGTATAGGAATGCAAGAGATTTCTGTACATTAATTTTGTATCTTGCAACTTTACCAAATTCATTGATTAGCTCTAGTAGTTTTCTGCTGGCATCTTTAGGATTATGTATGTATAGTATCATGTCATCTGCAAACAGTGACACCTTTACTTCTTCTTTTCCAATTTGGATTCCTTTTATTTTTTTTTCTCTGATTGCTAGGACTTTCAAAACTATGTTGAATAATAGTGGTGAGAGTGGACATCTTTCTTGTGTTCCTGATCTTAGAGGAAATGCTTCCAGGTTTTCACCATTGAGAATGATGTTTGCTGTGGGCTTGTTGTATATGGCCTTTATTATGTTGAGGTAGGTTCCCTCTATGCCCACTTTCTGGAGAGTTTTTATCATATATGGGTGTTGAATTTTGTTAAAAGCTTTCTCTGAATCTATTGAGATGATGATACGGTTTTTATTCTTCAGTTTGTTAATATGGTGTATCTCATTGATTGATTTGCATATATTGAAGAATCCTTGCATCCCTGAGATAACTCCCACTTGATCATGGTGTATGATCCTTTTAATGTGTTGTTGGATTCTGTTGGCTAGTATTCTGTTGAGGATTTCTGCATGTATATTCATCAGTGATATTGGTCTGTAATTTTCTTTTTTTGTAGTATCTTTGGTTTTGGTATCAGGGTGATGGTGGCCTCGTAGAATGAGTTTGGGAGTGTTCCTTCCTCTGCAATTTTTTGGAAGAGTTTAAGAAGGATAGGTGTTAGCTCTTCTCTAAATGTTTGATAAAATCCACCATGAAGCCATCTGGTCCTGGATGTTTGTTTGTTGGAAGATTTTAAATCACAGTTTCAATTTCATTACTTGTGATTGGTCTGTTCATACTTTCTATTTCTTCCTGGTTCAGTCTTGGAAGGTTATACCTTTCTACGAGTTTGTCCATTTCTTCTAGGTTGTCCATTTTATTGGCATAGAGTTGCTTGTAGTCTCTTATGATGCTTTGTATTTCTGCACTGTCCATTGTAACTTCTCCTTTGTCATTTCTAATTTTATTGATTTGAGTCCTCTCCCTCTTTTTCTTGATGAGTCTGGCTAAAGGTTTATCAATTCTGTTTTTCCTCTCAAAGAACCAGCTTTTAGTTTTGTTGATTTTTGCTGTTGTTTTCTTTGTTTCTATTTCATTTATTTCTGCTCTGATCTTTATGATTTCTTTCCTTCTACTATCTTTGGGTTTTTTTTTTTGTTCTTCTTTCTCTAGTTCCTTTAGGTGTAAGTTTAGATTGTTTATTTGAGATCTTTCTTGTTTCTTGAGGTAGGATTGTATTTCTATAAACTTCCCTCTTAGAACTGCTTTTGCTGCATCCCGTAGGTTTTGGATCGTAGTCTTTCCGCAGTAATTTGTCTCTAGGTATTTTTTTGATTTCCTCTTTGATTTCTTCAGTGATGTCTTGGTTATTTGGTAACGTATTGTTTAGCCTCCATGTGTATGTGTTTTTCACGTTTTTTTCCCTGTAATTGATTTCTAATCTCATAGCATTGTGGCCAGAAAAGATTCTTGATATGATTTCAGTTTTCTTAAATTTACTGAGACTTGATCTGTGACCCAAGATGTGATCTATCCTGGAGAATGTTCCATGTGCACTTGAGAAGAAAGTGTAATCTGCTGTTTTCAGATGGGATGTCCTATAGATATCAATTAAATCTATCTGGTCTATTGTGTCATTTAAAGCTTGTGTTTCCTTATTAATATTCTGTCTGGATGATCTGTCCATTCGTGTAAGTGAGTTGTTAACCTCCCCCACTATTATTGTGTTACTGCTGATTCCTTCTTTTATAGCTGTTAGCATTTGCCTTATGTATTGGGGTGCTCCTATGTTGGGTGCATATATATTTATAATTGTTATACCTTCTTCTTGGATTGATCCCTTGATCAATATGTAGTGTCCTTCTTTGTCTCTCGTAACATATTATTTATTTATTTATTTATTTATTTATTTATTTATTGGCTGTGTTGGGTCTTCGTTGCTGCATGCAGGATTTTCTAGTTGCGGCGAGCAGGGGCTACTCTTCGTTGTGGTGCGTGGGCTTCTCATTGTCGTGGCTTCTCTTGTTGCAGAGCATGGGCTGTAGGCACGCAGGCTTCAGTAGTTGTGGCACGTGGGCTCAGTAGTTGTGGCTTGTGGGCTCTAGAGCTCAGCAGGTTCAGTAGTTGTGGTGCATGGGCTTAGTTGCTCTGTGGCATATGGGATCTTCCTGGGCCAGTCCTCAAAACTGTGTCCCTTGCATTGGCAGGCAGATGCTTAACCACTGTGCCACCAGGAAAGCCCAACATTATTTATTTTAAAGTCTATTTTACCTGATATGAGGATTGCTATTCATGCTTTCTTTTGATTTCCGTTTGCATGGAATATCTTTTTCCATCCCCTCACTTTCAGTCTGTATGTTTCCTTAGGTCTGAAGTGCATCTCTTGTAGACAGCATATATATGGGTCTTGTTTTTTTTTTACACGGGCCTCTCACTGTTGTGGCCTCTCCCGTTGCAGAGCACAGGCTCCGGACACGCAGGCTCAGTGGCCATGGCTCACGGGCCCAGCTGCTCCGTGGCATGTGGGATCTTCCTGGACCGGGACACAAACCCATGTCCCCTGCATCGGCAGGCGGACTCTCAACCACTGCACCACCAGGGAAGCCTTGGGTCTTGTTTTTGTATCCATTCAATGAGCCTGAGTCTTTTTTATCGATTATCGATATGTATGTTCCTATGACCATTTTCTTAATTGTTTTGGGTTTGTTTTTGTAGGTCCTTTTCTTCTCTTGTGTTTCCCACTTAGAGAAGTTCCTTTAGCATTTGTGGTACTGCTTGTTTTGTGGTGCTGAATTCTCTTAACTTTTGCTTGTCTGTATTTGTTTGTTCTTTAATTCTTCTAGGTCTTTGTTAAACATTTCTTGCACCTTCTCAATCTTTGCCTCCATTCTTTTTCCGAGGTCCTGGATCATCTTCACGATCATTCTGAATTCTTTTTCTGGAAGGTTGCCTATCTCCACTTCATGTAATTGTTTTTCTGGGGTTTTATCTTGTTCCTTCATCTGGTACATAGCTCTCTGCCTTTTCATTTTGTCTATCTTTCTGTGAATGTGGTTTTCGTTCCACAGGCTGCAGGATTGTAGTTCTTCTTGCTTTTGCTGTCTGCCCTCTGGTGGATGAGGCTATATAAGAGGCTTGTGCAAATTTCCTGATGGGAGGGGACAGGTGGTGGGTAGAGCTGGGTGTTACTCTGGTGGGTGGAGCTCAGTAAAACTTTAATCTGCTTGTCTGCTGATGGGTGGGGCTGGTTTCCTTCCCTGTTGGTTGTTTGGCCTGAGGCAACCCAGCACTGGAGGCTACAGGCTCTTTGGTGGGGCTAATGGTGGACTCCAGGAGGGCTCATGCCAAGGAGTATTTCCCAGAACTTCTGCTGCCAGTGTCCTTGTCCCTGCAGTGAGCCACAGCCACCCCCCACCTCTGCAGGAGACCCTCCAACACTAGCAGGTAGGTCTGGCTCAGTTTCCTATGGTGTCACTGCCCTTTCCCTTGGGTCCTGATGTGCACAATACTTTGTGTGCACCCTCCAAGAGTAGAGTCTCTGTTTCCCCCAGTCCTGTCAAAGCCCTGCAATCCAATCCTGCTAACCTTCAAAGTCTGATTCTCTGGGAACTCCTCCTCCCATTGCCAGACCCCCAGGTTGGGAAGCCTGATGTGGGTCTCAGAACCTTCACTCCAGTGGGTGGACTTCTGTGGTATGAGTGTTCTCCAGTTTGTGAGTCACCCACCCAGCTGTTATGGGATTTGATTTTATTGTGATTGCACCCCTCTACTGTCTCATTGCAGCTTCTCCTTTGTCTTTGGAATGTCTTTTTTGGTGAGTTCCAAAGTCTTCCTGTCAACGATTGTTTAGCAGTTATTTGTGATTCCAGTGCTCTCACTAGAGGGAGTGAGTGCATGTCCTTCTACTCCACCATCCTGAACCAATCTCCCGTGTAAATCCAAATTTTATCTGGAAATAGAGGAGGAAGCCTGTGCCTTTCATGCAATGGTGGGTCTGCTTGCATTACCTTTTTTTAATAGATTGTAAGTCATGATTTCTACTCTTCTCATTTCTAGTACATAAAAGACCCATGTAATCATTCCTGTTTTCTCTCTTACACTGATAGGGTGAGGTGTTGACCTCATTGATTGGGACTGGTTTCAAGTTTTAATAAAGCTTAACTTAATTCTGGTTCATCTCTCTTCCTTGCTCATGGCCCTCCTGTGCTTTTAATTGAGAACCATGTAGGTCTCTGTTTCCTCAGCCCTAAAAGACTTAGTGGTGGTAATGTCAAAAGGGTGAAGCAGTAATATAAACCTTTGCACAGATAACAATGGTAGAGATGAGGTGATTTAAAACAATTGCTTAAAGGCACTGAAAAACCTCGAAGAGCCTCCAGAATACAGATGACAATTTACTCTAAAACTTGCAGCTGTAAAATTTTGATTTTGTTGCTTTCTGGCCTGAGAATGGTCCTCAAGCCCTATAGCTATGACTACTAAAGTAATGCCTGAAAATGACAACTTTATCAGCTGAAGGTGGCAGAGTTCAGAGTTCAATGATGTAAAAACAACTTGAAATGTAAAGGGGAAATTCTGGAAGCACCATTGAAAATTTAAGATGACAATCCTGTTATCAAGAAAACTGCAGAAGAAATGTGACCCAAAATTTGAATATAAATTCTACCTAAACCCCTAAATATTAGCAAAAAGCAGCTTGACACCATAGAGAAATCTATTCTTAAGAGATAGAAGAAGATAGGGATTGGGGTTACAACAATCTCCACAGAACCTTAGTGCTCTATAGGAAACCAGTAGTTCTTTCAAGTGTCCCCAGAAACAAAGGATCCTAGTGGGGTGGTGTGGGGAAGTAGAAGGAGTAGTGTTGGAGAGACTTCAGACATGAGAATATAGGTTAAAGCGTGGGAGGATTCTCTCCATTTCTTGCCTCTTCCTTTTCAGACAGACCTAGATTGATGTAGTGATATACCAAAGACATATAAGTCTTCCTATTGGAAAAATGAGTATCATTATAGCCATTGGCCTATCACTGGGTGGTGTTTGATGGCAATGATGTTTTCCAAACATATTAAAATGGGGTAGCTCATATTTAGAAATTTTTAAATGAATGGCAAAGATTTTATTAACCTGAGAAGGAAAATGACATTCGAAGGAGAGGGCACAGCATGGCCAAAAGCTAAGCGGTGGGAAGATGTATGGCATTTTGTAGAATTCTGAGTTGGAGTGCAGTTGGATGAGGCATGAAGAGGACAGAACTGTAGAAAGAGAGGCCTGCATTCTAGAGCTGATTCAGTCCACTCCTCCCAACCCACAGTCTATTCGGAGCTACTGACAAAGGGGCAGCCTAGACAGGTATTTTATCACTTATATAATTCAGCTGTAAAATCCAATTCATTCTTTGGCTCATCATATACAAACAATTGTAAAAATCCCAGCCAATAGTTTTGGAAGGCTTTTATGTTGGAATAGACTGAAATTGATCTACTTCATTTAATTATTATGTTTTTTAGGATTCGCCAACCTTCCCTCAGACTCAATTAGCTTAAAACTAAGAAGGCTTTCTCTCGCCTCTGAATTCTTACAGCATTTCTTGGACCAGAACTTTTATTTGGCTTTTGGTATATAGACTCATAAAATTTTAGAGTTGGAAAAAAGTTTAAAAGTTATATAGTTGAGCTTAATACTCAGTATAGGGGTTTCTTCTTTCAGATACTTCTCTAGCTTCTGATTGACCACTCCTAGTGATGGGGAACTCTCTACTGCTTAAGGTTGTTCTGCAGTTGGATAGCTAGATATTTTCTTGGAGCATGCAGAGGACAGGTCTGAGCCGGAGACTAGGAAGGAGTCACTAGACAAATAGAAGGGAAATGAGGAGGTAGTGGTTTCTTGGAAACAGGGCAAAAGAGAGAGTTTAAAGAATGAAGGGACCATTGCTGCCAGGGTCAATAAGATGAGAATTGATATGTGTCCATTGAATTTGGCCTTAAGAACAGTTTCAGGGAGAAGAGTGTGGGTGGTACTCAGAATTGCAATGGACTGAGCCATGCATAGAGAGGTAAGGCGAAGGAGGCGGTGAGTAGGAACTGTTTTAGAAGAAATTTTATTAAGGAGGGAGGGAGATATGACAGTAGCTAGAACAAGGTACGGGGTTCAGAGTAGGGTTCTTTGAAGTGGGGCATGTGGACTGGTGTGCCAGACAAGAAACCATCACTCTGACAGGTGGAGGTCCTGAGGAAGTGACTAGAAGTGAATGGGCCAAATCATTAGTGGGAGCATCTGCATGGGTAGGTGACTTCCTGGGAGCAATCCATTGTGCTGCTGTGGGAGTGAGAAAGGTACCAGTGGAATGAATCCACTTGTGGGCGCTTTGGGGATGGGACAAATCCAACTATGGACAGTGAGGCAAGGTAGTAAAGGATGCTGGCAAGAAATTACCAGCTTGACCTTGCTCCACCATTTCTCAATTGTGTGACTTTGAACACATCACTTCCCCTCTCTGGGCCTCAGGTTGCTTATCTCTGAAATGGAGATAACACCTACTGACAAGCTTGTTGCAATTCCAAATATAATGGTATATGCAAGTGTCATCATAAATTATAGAGCACAGCATGAATATGTTGGTTATTGTTCAGATTTCCTTCTTGATTCTGAAAGCAAGTAAGACAAGGCCATGTGTAAGAACACTGGGTACTTTAGCTGGTGTTGGTAATAAACCAGACACAATCTCTAGTAGGGTCTCTCTTCTTATAACTCATACTTCCCTATTTTCACAACAGAAGTGCACAGTGGGAACTGAGGTTAGACAAATAAAGACTAGCTAGGGAAGGCCTCAAAAACTGGCTAAGGACTCAGGAATTGATCCTGAGGACAACGGCAAGAACTGGACATTTTTGAGCCAAAAAGTGACATTAGGAATGTAATGTTTTAAGAAGGTTCACTTAAAATGGATATACAAGGAGATATGGGGATATATGTATACATATAGCTGATTCACTTTGTTGTACAGCAGAAACTAACACAGCATTGTGAAGCAATTATACTCCAACAAAGATGTTAAAAATAAAATAAAGTAAAATAAAATGGTTATACAGGCTGGGTTGAAAAGAAAGGCGAACTGGAGGCAGGATGAGTAATTGGGAGGAAATTACAGTGATTAGTTTATAGGATGAAGACTTAGGGAATAGAAAGGAAGAAACAAATCAGAGAGAGATTTTGAAGGAAGCATCCTGTGAATGACTGGACATGTGGAGTGAAAGAAAGTAAAAAGGGGAAGATAACTACGTTTCTACTTCAGGAGCCTAGGGGAACTGGGATATCACTAAGAGAAAGAGAACCAAGAAAGGGCTCAGTTTGGGATATGTGTGTGCGTGTGCGTGCATGTGTGTGTGTGGATGGCTAGAGAATGGGCAGATATGGGTCCACTAATAATGAGTCATATTGGGCATGCTAACCACCATTGGGCTCCACCCCTGAATAAGCTACATCTGCCATCATCTACCTTACCAGAGCCTTCCATTACAGGCAAGCCAATCTAACTCACCCACCTCACTCCACCATCTCAGAGGTCTTTTGATGATGAATATCATAATTTAATCACTTCCCTGTTGATGGATAATTGAATAAATTTTAATTTTTCACCATTATAAATAATGTAACTGGGCTTTAGAAAATATGATATCAATCAACTCACATAACCTTCTTGGGGGCCATGCCTATTGCAAAATCTGTCTCCCACAACCCATTTTATTGCATGGACACTAGGCAAATTTACCTGATTTTGCTGCCTGGACTATCCAAGAAGCAGAGATGAAATGCTCTTGCAGAAGAGCATGGCGAAGTAGGCATCTTCACCTCAAGATTCTGGCTTTTTGAACCCACCCCCGCAATAGCAGCTTGGTCTGTTGTGGTTTCACTCAGTGCCCTTCTAGTTCTCCACCCAGGAATTCTGGAGCTCTGATGTGTTCTGACAGTTGCAGTGCTAAGAGACCTTATCTTTTGATTTGTCAACATCCAACAGTTTTCTTTTCTTTTAGGGATCAATTTAGGTTTTAGTTTAAATAATTTGGCTCCGGTGTTTTTAGTCTATTTATTCTCCCAAGAAAGAGAAAATAAAATAAAAAGCTCCTCGTGCCCCTTCCTGCCCCTTAATTCTTCATCCTCTCCTTCCACCCTTCTGTTCCTGACTAGCTCTGTGACCCTGAGCAAGTCGCCTACCCCCTCAGGGACTTTATTTGTCGCAACAGGAAAGTTTCAGGTCTGCAAGATGAATGGTTTCTAGGGTAAATCTCATGTTGTGTTCTTACCACAAAAAGCAAAAAAGAAAGGACACAAGGAAGCTTTGGGAGGCATTAGGTACGTCTAGTACCTCGACTGTGGTGATGGTATCACAGGGAGTTGCGTAGTCCAAACTCATCAAGTTGTACATACTAAATATG
>RJWK010072461.1:0-10457 GCA_004363435.1 Platanista minor
AAAAAAACCAGAGAGATAGAACCCTAGGACAAATGGTGAAAGCAAAGCTATACAGACAAAATCTCTCACAGAAGAATACACATACACACTCATAAAAAGAGGAAAAGGGGAATATATAAATAAATAAATAAATTTTGCTCTCAAAGTCCACCTCCTCAATTTGGGATGATTCGTTGTCTATTCATGTATTCCACAGATGCAGGGTACATCAAGTTGATTGTGGGGATTTAATCCCCTGCTCCTGAGGCTGCTGGGAGAGATTTCCCTTTCTCTTCTTTGCTCGCACAGCTCCCGGGGCTCAGCTTTGGATTTGGCCCCGCCTCTGAGTGTAGGTCGCCGGAGGGCGCCTGTTCTTCGGTCAGACAGGACGGGGTTAAAGGAGCAGCTGACTCGGGGGCTCTGGCTCACTCAGGCCTGGGGGAGGGAGGGGTACGGAGCGCGGGACGAGCCTGCGGCGGCAGAGGCCGGCGGGACGTTGCACCAGCCTGAGGCGCGCTGTGCGTTCTCCCGGGGAAGCCGTCCCTGGATCACTGGACCCTGGCGTTGGCTGGCTGCACAGGTTCCGGGAGGGGAGGTGTGGAGAGTGACCTGCGCTCGCACACAGGCTTCCTGGTGGCGGCAGCAGCAGCCCTAGTGTCTCAGGCCCGTCTCTGGGGTCCGCGCTGGTAGCCGCGGCTCACGCCCGTCTCTGGAGCTCCTTTAAGCAGCGCTCCCAATCCCCTCTCCTCGCGCACCAGGAAACAAAGAGGGAAGAAGAAGTCTCTTGCCTCTTCGGCAGGTCCAGACTTTTCCCGGACTCCCTCCCGGCTAATCGTGGTGCACTAACCCCCTGCAGGCTGTGTTCATGCCGCCAACTCCAGTCCTTTCCCTGCGCTCCGACAGAAGCCTGAGCCTCAGCTCCCAGGCCCGCCCGCCCCGGCTGGGGAGCAGACCAGCCTCTCGGGCTGGTGAGTGCTGGTCGGCGCCGATCCTCTGGGCGGGGAATTCTCCGCTTTGCCCTCCGCGCACCTGTTGCCGTGGTCTCCTGCGCGACACTGAAGCTTCCCCCCTCCGCCACCCGCAGTCTCCGCCAGCGAAGAGGCTTCTCAGTGTGTGGAAACCTTTCCTGCTTCACAGCTCCCTCCTGGTGCCGGTCCCGTCCCTATCCGTCTGTCTCTGTTTTTTCTTTTTTCGTTTGCCCTACCCAGGTACGTGGGGCGTTTCTTGCCTTTTGGGAGGTCTGAGGTCTTCTGCCAGTGTTCAGTAGGTTTTCTGCAGGAGTTGTTCCACGTGTAGATGTATTTCTGATGTATCTGTGGGGAGGAAGGTAATCTTCGCGTCTTCCGCCATCTAGTCTCTCCACCTGAACTTGGTCTTTTAAGCAATGTTTCACAAAAGTATATGAAGCAACGTGGCAAAGATATAACTATAAAAAATGACGACTGAAAATTTCTATGTTTATTCATTTGAGTTCCTTCTGAATTATAACTGCTGCCATGTCTGTAACTGAGGTTGAAAACTGCCTTCCCAAATAGTGAGGGAACCACTGAAGAGCTTCTGGTCCATTTCTCTTCCAAAGATAATGACTCACAGCTTATTCATAAACAGGAAAAAATAATATAGAATGTTGGTATTTTCCCCCTCAGTCTTAAGAAAAGCTTGGGAATCTGGGTTCCTGTTACTGACTTTTGACTTCTGGTTCCCATCAAGTCACTTCACTTGCCTCTTTTTCAGTTTCAGCATCATGTGTGAGGAACCCCAGGATAACATCTGTGAAACTATCCTGAAAAACATAAATTCTTTTATCCCTTTAGTTTATGGAATGGAAGACATTCTGAACAGGGAAACAATGTAAGTCCTTTACCGCTCTACCCGGCACTAGTCTATTCCTGTCACCAAGGAAAGCTGGCCCTCTTCTGAAGGGGTGGTATGTAACAAAACAGAAGTGCTTGAACGTTGTCACTCTTTCAAAGAGCAAAACAGGCATTTCTAAGATCCAGAGACATTAAAAAAATTCCTATTAGAAAATTCGTTGAAAAAATGAGATTTTCACCATAGAAGATATTTGGATGGCAAATAAGCATGTAAAAAAGATGATCAGCATCACAGGTCATAAGGAAATGCAAATTAAAACCACAGTGAGCAGTCACTACACACCAAATCAGAGTGGCTAAAGTAAAAACAGTTGGGCTTCCCTGGTGGTGCAGTGGTTGAGAGTCTGCCTGCTGATGCAGGGGGCACGGGTTCGTGCCCCAGTCCAGGAAGATCCCACATGCCGCGGAGCAGCTAGGCCCGTGAGCCATGGCCGCTGAGCCTGCGTGTCCGGAGCCTGTGCTCCGCAACGGGAGAGGCCACAACAGTGAGAGGCACGCGTACTGCAAAAACAAAAAAAACCCAAAAAACAGTTGAGCTCTGCCAAGTCTCAGTCTGGTACTTCCCAAGTAATAATCTCTCTAAGCCTCAGTTTCCTCACCTGAAAAACAAGTATTTTTCACGTTTCTTCCTGTGTTTGAAAGGTCATTTTCAGACTTGAAGATGATAAATGCAGCACCTATGACAGTCTCTGACCTCTAGTGGGGCTCACAAGAAGTAGCTACGAACACATATAGTAGGTATACGGCGATATGAATGCGTATAGTTACTTAAAATCTTACACAGCCTCATATAACGAGAAACGTTGTTTTCAGGGTAAAATATCACTTTCTATTCTCTCAAAAATGAAAATTGCTAATCAAAAGGAAAAAGAACCCTCATATATCACAGAGAAGTAAAAAGTAAGAAAGGATTGTGAATTCACTTGGTTTTTTTAAAGAGGCATATGAAAATCTTCCTCAATACATAAAACATTTAAAATAATATGCAAATTTATATATTAATAATTAAAAGCAAGAGGAGAGGTGAAAAATAAGTAGAGAAAGAAGAATCAAAGATGTGCTCAGAGATGCAAAGAGTTTCTGAGAGAAAAATAAGAATGAGGGTGAAAATATCTGTGGAAGAAAGGAAAGGCGACGGGAGAAGTAAGGTGAGGTGTAAAGATTCGGTATAATAATAAGGATAAAGAGGAATTATTTAGACATCACGAAAATTTTAAAAATCTTGAAAAAAAAGTCCTTGTCACATTGCTGCCTCTCTCAGGACAATGATCTTAGAAGCTTTCAACTCGTTTTATTGCTCTCTGAAATGCCCAGTGAGCTGTCTAACCATTTCTCATGGCTCTTCATCTGTGTTCTAAAAGGTGGCGGAAGATCCACCTAGTAGGAGAGTCATCACAAGGGAAAAATGTTCTCCAGTCTCTATTAGTAACCTAAGAAATACCCTCCATGCACATACACATACACACACACACACACACACACACACACACACACGGTGAAATAAAGCCAAAATTCTGAATATGACCACCCCTGATTTAATTCCAGCCTTGGAAATAGCCGAAAAGAATTACCTGTCTCTAATCAGTCATTGGATTTCCACTTACCTGAGTTTAATGCTATTTCAAATATTATCTATACCTTTTCTATAAAAATGAATGATTTTGGACTTGAAAAGGGTAGAGTGATGAGAAAAATGATGATTATGACTAACAGAAATCATTTATTAGTGTTTAGCACACACCAACTCTGCTAGGGACATTATGTATACTGCTCTATTTAATTATTAGTTATAGTAATGTACTAACAATCATTAGCATTTATTGAGAGGCAAATAAATTTCAGCATGCTGCTTTATTATCATGCATTGTTTTCTTTGATCCTTACACTGTTATGTGAGGCAAGTGAAGTTGAATAGGGTCAAATTCATTGAAGTAGAACGTGATAGTGCTGTCTGATTCATCTTCTTAGACCATTGCCCATTGTCAGGATTCCATTTATTCAGTCATTCTTTTTTTAACTGTCTACGAGGTATCAGGCTAACAGGATGTGTGGTAACCTGCCCCCATAACTAACTGTAAATAAATTTCCTTGGGTCATAGAGTGAGTAGGTGGCTGAGCTGAGCCTCAAACCCAAGTTTGTCTAACGGCAAAGCCTTGTGGTTTGTCCTCATGACACTGCCTTCAAATGCGCCTTGAGACATAAGATTTAAGAAAATTTTGATAAAGCGTAGACTTTATCAGCTTTGGAGGGCTGAATAAATAAAATTAATATGTCCTAAAGCCCATGTACCACTTCAGTTTTCTCTCTTCTTTTTAATGACATAACTGAAGCTCACTGGAGTTGTTACAGTACTCTACTTAAAAAAACTGATCCATCAATCTCCTAAACCAGGCATTCATTATGCAGTAAATATTTGCCACATTCTGGGCACTGTTATCAGGACTCACAGCCACTCTTTACAATCCTACTAATATTTGATAATAGATACTTCTGTTATCAAATTTTGATGAGGAAAATGCGTTTGAGGGAGGTGTCTGGGCTGAGTCGAACCCAAGCTCCTTGCTGCCTCGCTCTCTTAGGCCTTCCCAGCATGGCTCAGCTTCTGGATGAAGGCAATAAGCAAGGCTGACCAGTAGAATTGGCAGCAGCAGAATAAAGCCCATAACTGAATCAAGTCATAAATGTCAGTCTAACTGACACCTAAGGAATGTGAAGTGGCTGGTAGAATGAAGATTTCCACACCGATTTAACACACTTTGGCCAATAAGGGGAAAGAAAATAAGCTTGATTTAATTGGAAATGCAGAGTTTTTGAAATATTTTGAAAAGGAAGATACGAGGATGAAATCTATGTTTCAACAAACCAGATCTGAAGCAGCATATGGGAATAGATGCAAGGGGCAGGGTCTGGAGACTTTGGGACTGCCGCAAGCAAGAGGATTAGAGAACTCGACCCTGGGTTTTAAAAGGAGGGTACAGAGACTTGCTTGGTTATAAAAACAGTTAAAGATAGCAGTAAAGGTTAATGCTAAAAGGAGCCGAGAAAAGCTATGGGGTGGGTCACTCTATAGAGGGAGGAGAATTTTGGAACAGAGATGGTGCTCTTGTCAACAGGGAATGTTTCCCAACATTCCAGTTCTACGTGGATCAAGCCACCAGCCACTGCAGCTGCCCCCATCCCCAATGGTGCGCCCTGAGGGGAATTTAGGCTGGATCAAAACAGGAAGTGTTCTGTGCTTCTTAAGATGTATATCTAAGGAATAATTTCAATAAGCCCAGACTCTTGCATCTTCTGACACACAGAAAAGCACTAAAATCATTAACTTGAGACATTTGTTTTTTGTGATTAGCAGTAATCTTTTGATGGTCAATTACATGGGGTTTTTTTCCAGCAAAAAATCCCTATATATCCTGGCTCTTCCCTTAACTCTTCTGAGCAGTTCCTCAGAGCTATCTGAGAGGCAGATAGCTGGGCTATCTGGGCTATAGTCCTCAGTAAGGTCCCCAAATAAAACTTAACTCGCAACTTTTAGGTTTTGTATTTTTCTTCAGTCAACACTCTCCAGTAAGATTTAGATATAATAAAAGATCCAGGGGGCACTAATAGCAAGTAAATGGAAGTACTAAAATAGTCTTCCAGGAGGCTTGATCTGAGAAAGGTGGCATTTACTTGTTACAATTTATAGTTTCAGGTTCATGAGAACTGCCTCCCATATAGATGTAACTGCAAACCACAGGGAGGGCAGAGAACACAGTGGTTATGGAATTGTGGAAACCGCCCATGCTGTTATGATTTTCATAAGAGGGAAATGGTAGGTTTAGGACAAACTGGTAAATCTAACAATCTCTCCTCAAAGGCAAGAATAAATAATTATCAGGTAGTTGTTAAGCCTTTAGAAAAGGATACTCTAATCACTAGGAGCTGAAATGGAATCACTGAAAAAAAAAGTCATGGCAAACAATGCCACATCATTTCAAGACAGAGCTACTGGAATTGGAGGTCAGAGAAATTCCAAAGTTACCGGCTGTGTGCCTTGATTTTCAGCAGGTGTTTGTGGACACCAAATGTTGCAGTGAACACAGAAATATATGCTGAACAGTGCAGCAGGTTTAAGAAGGCGTGAAGAGCCATGCTCAGAGAAAGGCCAAGAACATACTTTTCAGCATCATGAAGGTTTGTTCACCTTTGAAAATGTGTTTGAAGACACAGGAGATGTCATAACATCATGAGCTGCCTAGCTGAGCATTCTGTGTGAAAAATGGAATATTTCCTGCCGTATCAGTAGACAAAGGATGTCACAGTCATCAGTGATTACAACCACTGCCAACCAGTGTGCTGGTGAGCCCTGAGGGCACTCAGGAAGGAAACAAAGAATACTTGCCATTTAGCAGCCATCAGACAGCAGCCACTCCCTATGGTGAGCCCTGAGGAAACTCAGGATGTGAAAATACAGGACACTGACCCCAGATAGCTGAGGTGCATATCAAAGGAATGATTTCAGTGACCCCAGACTCTTGCATCTTCCCATACATAGAAAAGTCCCAAATTCTTTAACTTGACATATGTGGTTTTCTTTAATTAACATCTTTTGATGTTCCGACTACCTGCCCTTTGTTGCAAAACTCCTGTATATCCTAGCTCCCCACCTTGTCTCCCCGGAGCAGTTTTCTCAGGGTTAACTTGAGATGCTGCCTCCCAGGCTTGAAGTCCTAAAAATTCCTGCAGAATAAAACATAACTCTCAACTTTTAGGTTGTGAATATTTTTTTAGTCGACATGTGCAATGAGGGGAATATGTCAGATGACATTAATACACAAAATATTCTTTCCAGGTTATGGTGATCAATTTAAACCCAAAAGAACTTTAAAGTGAAGAAGTAAAAATTAAGCATATAAGAACTGAATAAGGAGAGATAATTTATCAGGAATTCATTTGAGAAGAAGCCTCAGAGTTTGGGTTGCAAACAAAGTTTAAGCTAGCAAAAAAGTGCCATTACAACCTTATGCTGTGTAATAGTAGTCTTCTATTCCTACTACGGGCAGAAAAGGCGGCCCAGCACCAGGCACTGAATTGACTACATCTGGAGTCAATGCATGGTTGGGAAACATATTTTTAGGGTCCTTCTGAGGACTGACAAAAAAAAAAGAGAAGTTCACCACTGAACCAGAGGATTTCCAATAGAAATCAGCAGAGTTGAATATTCTGAGGCATGAGATGGATGAAAACACTTAGGTATAACCAGGCTGGTGAAGGGAATCTCAGAAGAGAATAAGGAATTCTTAACCTTGAAAATAGAACTTAATTGTATAGAATTATATTCTCAAATATCCGAAGGACCTTAATAATAAAAGGTTTCAGTTATTCTGTGTAATACCAAGAAGCAGAATTAGGAGCACTGGTTTGAGAGATGTTAATGAGTGTCTAGGAATGTTCTCATGTAGGAAAGGATTGAGCAAGAAGTATGACTCAGATGGTCTAAGACCCTTCAGGCAGAAACATACCCAGTCTTGGACATGCTGGCAAATGTTAAGACCAAAATAACATGATTTATTCCACACGTATTATTAAGCTTTACTGTAACCCCCACACTGAGTTTGAGGCTACAGATGCATTGGTAAACAAGAGAGACAGTCCTTCACCCTTAAGTGTGGGGCCAGTCATAGTGGGGACTTAGGCAGGACTTTCCCATGCAGGTAACTTCTGGGGAGCAAGTGCTAGTTAAGACTCTGAACTGCTGAGACAAGAGCTAGCTTGTAACCAAGAAAGAGGAAAGATAGAGTAGGCGGTGGAAGCAGGGAGGCTGGGTGTTTGGTTAACCAATATTGCAATCAGATAAACTGAAGCAAAGTTATTTTGCTGTAAGTCCCTTTCACAGAGAGTTGCTGGTCTTATCTTTTTTTAAGAAGGTGTTGCTCTGAGTATAAATGAATTTACATATGTAAAACACCCAGGCACATAGAAAGTGCTATATAAAAGTTGGCCATTATTTTTATTGTTGTTGTTGGCCTTTGTCCTGATGGTCCCAGAGGGGCTGCATTATGGACTGAATGTTTGTGTTTCCCCCAAATTCCTATGTTGAAGCTCTAACCATCCCCCCACAATGTGATGATATTTGGAGGCAGGGCCCCTGGGAGGTGATTAGGGGTTAGATGAGGTCATGAGAGTGGACCTCTCGTGATGGGGTTAGCTTTAAGAGGAAGAGAGACCAGACTTTCTTTCTCAGCACCATGTAATAGCACAGCAAGAAGGTAGCTGTCTGCAAGCCAGGAAGAGGGCCTTCATCTGGCAACTGCATTGGCTGGCAACTTGATCTTGCACTTCCAGCCTCCAGGACTGTGAGAAAATAAATGTCTGTTGTTTAAGCCATGCAGTCTACTGTATGCTGTCATGAAGGCTTGAGCTAAGACAAAGAGGGAATGGGTGCTGTTATGAGAGGAGGCCGAACCCTCTAACTGGGCTTGCAGCATATGCTATTCTTGGTCACCAGCTGCATCTCCTCTCAGGCAGAAACCCTCAAGGAAAAGGGATTTGGCACACAATTTTGATCACGTTCCCATCACCACATCCTCCCTGCTGCTGGCTTTCTACAGCTCTCAACACTTAGGAACTCTGGACGAGCTATCCTCAGCCCACCTTTCCAGAGTCATCTGGCAACATGCTCCTCTTCATTCTTCTCCTCACACTCACTGGCCTTTGATCAGCTCCTTCAATGGGCCATGCTTCCTCTGGCCTCATGCCCTTGTCATGCCATTCCCTCTTCATGACATGCTCATCCAGCCCTTCCACATCAGCATGTGTCCAGTAAAGTCTGAATTTCCTAATCAGATAAATTTCCCCATTGTACCGTACACCTTAGCACTTACTAACATCTGTAAATATGTTTTCTGTGAATATGAAACTAATGGCTTCCCCCTCACTCTTTTCCCCATGCTCCACCAGGACAGAGGTTCCATGTCTAGTGCTCACCATCTCACCCCAGCCCTCAGCACAGTACCTGGCATACATCTATATGCACTGAACATGTCTGTTTTAATGAACACATTGATAAAGAGCAATAAAGACTTGAACCCACCACACACATTAGGTCATGCCTTTGGCCTGGGTTTAATTTCTCTACACATAACTTGACTCCAGGGACCTTGAGGAAAAACCATGCATGTCTTGCCTCTCACAGAGGGAGCTGCTTACTCATTGTATGTGTCAGTCATATGTGGGGTGACCACCTTCTGGGGAGTTGTGACAGTTCATTTTACGTGTCAACTTGACTGGGCTAAGAGATGCTCAGATAGCTGATAAACCATTATTTCTGCGTATGTTTGTGAGGGTGTTAGTAGACTGAAGAAAGAAGGTCGTTCTGCCCAGTGTGGGCAGGCACCACCAAAAGCTCTGAGGGCAGAGGAAGGAGGAAAAGGACCCTGGGACGCTGTGCCAGTGGGAGGCACAGTGGCCTTGTGGATGGGCTCCCTGCTCGTTCCTGGAACCATCTGCCCAAAGCCAACAGGCCTGAAGCACGCAGGCCAAACCTTGCACTGTGCAGGAGCTGGGGACAAAATGAAGAGAAGACAGCCCCTGCTCTGCATGAGCACAGAGTGCAGTAGGCCAGGGTGATAGTTTAGAGAAACCTAAATTCAGAAAGCTGAGCAAAAATAGTCACACTGAAACTTCCGTAAGGCTATCAGTGGATTTATCAGCCAAAACCCTACAGAACAAGAGAGAGTGGAATAGTATATTCATTGTGTTAAAAGAAAAAAATGCCAATCAAGAATATTTAACCAGCTAAGTTACCTTTCAGAAATGACAGTGAGATAAAGACTTTCCCAAACAAGAGAGTTCATCATCACTAGACCAGCCTTACAAGAAATGCTAAAAGGAGTTCTTCAAGCTGAAATGAATGGTGATGTTCTGTTTGCAATCAGCTGAAGTGCTATAAGAAAAATTAAGGTGTAAAAGAAAGGAGAATACAGTTATTTCTATATTTCTTTCCTTTTTGGTATTTCTGAACATTAGTTGAGAAGCTGCTCTGTCATAGACAGATATTTTCTGTCTGACATCCTTCAAATGTTGCTAGTAAATATATTTAGAAGCACATTTGCCATCCTGGATGTCTTGGAGAAGACTTCTAAGAACAGTTTGGAGAAAACTCTGATCCAAGACTAATTACTCATTTGCTTTTGGAACTGAACTTCTCAACACTTCAAAATAAAACCAATTTGATGTGAGACATCACTTTCCATTAAAAGGAGGAGGTTCATATGTGTTAATTTTGTTGGGAGCTAATATATGCATGCCAATTATGATGCAAAGACTCCCTTTCACAATAGCAGTAAATGTAATACTTAATATTTTATGTTTAAATTAAAAGTATTCGGGCTTCCCTTGTAGCGCAGTGGTTGAGAGTCCACCTGCCGATGCAGGGGACACGGGTTCGTGCCCCGGTCTGGGAATATCCCACATGCCGCGGAGCGGCTGGGCCCGTGAGCCATGGCCGCTGAGCCTGCGCGTCCGGAGCCTGTGCTCCGCAACGGGAGAGGCCACAGCAGTGAGACGCCCACGTACCGCAAAAAAAAAAAAAAAAAAAAAAAAAAAAAAAAAAAAAAAAAAAA
>RJWK010072462.1:0-10457 GCA_004363435.1 Platanista minor
CACTGCACCACCAGGGAAGCCCTTGATGGTGTCCTTTGAAGCACAAAACTTTTTAATTTTGATAAAGTCATAATTACCTATTTTTTCTTTTATTGCTTGTACTTTCAGTGCCATATCTTAGAATCCAGTGCCAAATCTGAGGTCATAAAGATTTATCCCAAAATTTTCTTCCAAGAGCTTTATAGAATTAGCGCTTATATTTAGGTCTTTGATCCATTAATTAAAGTGGAAGGTTAGGTTTGATTTGAGACCTTTCTTCTTTCTTAATATAGGTACTTACAGCTATAAATTTCCCTCTAAGAAGTGCTTTAGCTGCATCCCATAAGTTTTGGTATTTTGATCTTTGTTTTCACTCATCTTAAAGTATTTCATTATTTCCTTTTTGTTTTCTTCTTTGACCCTTTGGTTATTTAGGTGTGTACTGTTTAATTTCCACATATTCGTGAACTTCCCACTTTTTTCAATTATTAATTTCTAATTTCACTCCGTTGTGGTCAGAAAACATACTTTGTGTTATTTCTGTCCTTTTTAACTTATTGAGGTTTGTTGTCTGTCCTAGCATATGTTCTCCCCTAGAGAATGTTCCATGTGTGTTTCTGTAGAATGTATATTCTGCTGTTGTTGGGTAGGGAGTTCTACAGATGTCTGTTAGGTCTTGTTGGCTTATTGTGTTGCTCAAGTCTTATGTTTCCATTTTGATCTTCTCTCGAGTTGTTCCATACATTATTGAAATTGGTCTTTTTACACTTTTCAACTAATATTGTTGAGCTGTCTATTTTTCCCTTCATTTCTGTCAGTTTTAACTTTATGTATTTTGAAGCTCTGTTATTATTTGTGTATATGTTTAAAATTGTTATATATTCCTGATGGATTGACTTTTTATTATTATAAAATGCTTGTCTCTAGTTACAATTTTTGTTTAAAGTCTATTTTATCTGATATAAGTAAAATATTAATATTTTCTTGTGGTTGCTGTTTGCATGATGTATCTTTTTCTATCCTTTTACCGTCAATCTATTTCTATCTTTGAATATACAGTATGTCTCATGTAGAGAGCATATAGTTGAATCATGTTTGTTTATGAAGTCTAACAATCTCTGCCTTTTGATTGTGTTAATTATTTGCATTTACGTTATTACTGATATATAGTTGATCCTCATTATTCACAGAGTTTGTATTCGCAAATTCACCTACTTTCTAAAATTGATTTGCAACCCCCAAATCAATACTTTTGGCACTTCCAAAGTCATTCATGGACATGCATAGAGCTGCAAAACATTTGATGTCATGGGAACAACATGCTTGTTCCCAGCTGAGGATGACAAGGCAATGCTCTGCTTTCTTTCTTCAGCTCCTACTGTAAACAAGTGCCCTTTTGCTGTCATTTAGAGCTATGTTCTTCACATTTTTGTGCTTTTCACTGGTGACCTTGCTGCTTGAAGTGGCTCCCCAACACAGTGCTGAAGTGCTGTCTAGTGTTCCTAAGTGCAAGAAGGCTGTGATGTGCATTAGGAAGAAAATACGTGCATCAGATAAGTGCCATTCAGGCATGAATTATGTTGCTGTTGGAAGTGAGTTCAGTGCTAATGAATCAACAATAAGTATTAAACATACATTGTGAAATAATACCATATCTATCTATATCTATCTATCTATCTAACCCTGGCTAATATTTGGTATTTGACCCTGGTTTCTGACACAGATCTCCTAATCCCTTGGAATTTCCTGGGATAGGAGTTGTCTTTTATTCTAATAAGGCAACTCTTGGTGGGCTCCTGGATGGGAGAGGGTCACCAGAAAGACCAAGCCTTGATTAGTAGCTTGGTACTTTCAGCCCCACCTCCTATTCTCCAGAAAGGGGAGAGGGGCTAGAAATTGAGTTAATCAATGCCTACAAGATGAAGCCTCTATAAAAATCCCCAAAGTACAGGGCTTGGAGAGCGCCTGGGTTGTTGAACACATCCACATGCCAGGAGGGTGATACACCCCAACTCCATGGAAACAGAACCCTTCTGGAACTCCTGCACTCAGAACCCTTCCAGAACTCATCCTATGTATCTTCATATGGCTGTTTATCTGTATCCTTTAAAATATCCTTTGTAAAAAATCAGCAATAATAAGTAAACTTTTTCTGGGTTCTGCTCTAGCAGATTATTGAAGGAGTCATGGGAACCTCCAATCTGTAGCCAAGTCAGACAGAAGTTGTGGGTTACCTGCATGCCTGCTACTTGTAATTGGCATCTGAGGTCGGGGGCAGTATTGTGCAACTGAAACCTAACCTGTGGGGTCTGTGTTGACTCTGGTTAGGGTCAGAACTGAACTGACTTGTAGGACAGTCATATGGTGTCAGAGAATTTGTTGGGGTTGGGTGAAGATCCACACATCTGGTGTCAGAAGCATTCTTCGTGAGAGTAAAGGAAAACTCAGTGCATTTTTCTAAGACACACATAACACAAGGTTATATATTGATTAGTTGATGAAAATGAGGCTAGAGGCTCACAGGAACCTAAATCTTTATTTCCCCTAGAAGCAACGGTTCAGTACTTGCTAATCCAGTGTTTGCAGTGACTTTCTATAACAACAGTGAGCATTAACTGTGGTTGGATTTATGTCTGCTATCTCACTTTTTCGTTTCCTATTTCCCATGCTTCTTTTGAAATTGTGTTCCTTTTAGTCCTTTTCTACTGCTTTCTTTTGCTTTTAGTAAATATTTTCCAATGTAGAAATTTTATTTCTTTAACGATTTTTTCATCATATATTTTTAAGTTTCCCTTTGCTCTAGGGTCTGTCATGCATTTATGTTAACTTATCAGAATCAACTTCCAATTTATACCAACTCAATTCCAGTTATATATAAAAACACTGCTCATTTTTATATGTAACTCTATTCCTTCCTGTCTTTTTTTGTCCTTCCTGTTATAATATTTCATCTTAAAATGTTAAAATTCCAAGAATGTATTGTTATAATTATTACTTAGTATACTTTTATGATTTTTAAGACGCTTAAAGAAGAAAGGAATGCAAAGCTTTTGTTATCCTAGCCTTTTTATCACTTCTGGTTCTCTTCACTTTTTCCTGTGGATCTGAGTTCTCATCTGCTGTAATTTCCTTTGCCCAGTACAGTTTTGCTCCCATGTGCCTCCTTTGTGCTGATGTTGTCAAATATATTGCATTTCTATAGACTATAGGCCCCAAAATACATTGAATACATATTGTTTTGTACAATATGCTTTATACATATATTGTTTTATAAATTGTGTTAAATCAAGTAAGAGAAGAAACGAGAAAAAATATGCATTTGTATTGTCTTTTCTAATTACATAATTAACTTTACTGGCATCTTTTTTTTTCCTGTGGATTGGAATTTCTGTCTGGGGTTACTTGCGTTTAGCCTAAAGAACTCCATTTAGTATGTCTAATGAGATGAGTCTGCTAATATCATAGTCTCTGCTTTTATTTATCTGAGAATATATTTTCCCTCCATTTTGAAAAATAGCTTTTTTGCATATAGGATTCTTGATTGACAATTTTTACTTTGAGCATTTTGAATACATGGTCCCACTGCCTCTGGTCTCCACTGTTTCTGATAGAAAGTCAGCCGTTAATCTTACTGGGCTTCCCTTGTGAGTGACTCAGCATTTTTCTCCTACTGCTTTTGAGATTTTTCTCCTTGTCTTTGACTTTTAGCGTATTTAGTGTGATACGTCTGTTTGTTAATCTTTTGTGTTCAGAAGATTGAAGTTCATCAAGCTTCCTGGATGTGTAGATTAGAGTTTTTCAATGCACTTTGACAGTTTTAAGCTATTATTTCTTTGAGGTAGTATTTCTCCATTGCAGTCTGACTGCCCTGTGGTCCTCCAGCAGAGTCCCCAGCCCCACCCATCAGAGGTCAGTGAGGCCTCACCCTGAAGCCCACTGACCCCCAACAAGTCCCTGAAGGAGCCCTGGCTACTCTTGCAGAGGCCTGCAGCCAAGCACATCACCAAGGGCCCTGCCCTTTGCCCCTCAGAGACTTGGCAGAGTACAGTGGCTGAAGAGTGAGGGCGCGAGGGACCATGGCCGATGTCACTAGGTCCCAGGTGTAGACCGCGCACTGGGGCACGGGCTGCTACACACTGTGCAGGCGTCTGTGGGCAAGGCTCCGTGGACAGCGAGGCTCTGCTACTGAGCATTTATCATGACAGACTCCAGGAACTGACAACAGAGGGTCCGGTCACAGCCACCACATCCTTTGCCTGTGAGGTGGGGGGGGGGGTGCTTGAGGGAGGAGATCTTGTCCTGATTTGCACCCAGGGGCTGTAGGAACCTCTGATATTGTCGAAGAGGAGGGAGGTGTGAACATTAAGACTCTATCAGGGGCGGTTCTATAAAAGTTCAAGCTGCAAAGAAGCAAAAGGCATTTGCCCCCACAGCTGTCCTCTCTGCGCTAGCCTGCGTCTGCATCCCTGCCCCTCTCTCTGAGCCAGTCTCTGCCCCAGGAGGACACTTGTCCTCACACCTGCCCCAGGGCTCACTCCTAGTGGACACAGACCTCCTCACCTCCCCCGACAATCAGCAGCATCTGCTCACAAAGTGCATCCCACCCTGTGGCCGGGCCAGCAGGGCATGGCCAGACCTGTCCACGCCTGAAAACACCTCCCTCACCTCAAAGCCCAGATTCTGGGATTGTTCCTCCTTGTCCCTTCCTTTGGAGCAGGAGTTTTGTTTACAAGAGCAGCCCCTGCCCCCAGTGGAGCAGAGGGCTGTCACTAACAGAAAGTCACCTGACTACTACTGTCCCTGCAAAAACATCAAAAAGATTTCTATTGTCTATCCTCTGGAGACAGACACAGGTCAGGATAGCCCCACCTCTACTCAGGAGCCTCCCCAGCCAAAGGCATTTACAGACAGTGACCAGTGCTGCCAAAACACAGCAGGACACTAAACAAAAACAAGGAAGGAAAGACTTCACCAAGTTGCTGCTATGCCAACACACAACACAGAGGACGGCTCTAAAGCTGGACAGCCCTGAGCACCTCACATACACACACACACACACACACACACACACACACACACACACACACACTCTCACCCTCCTTCAGCCCCCCCCTCCGCCCCCATCACAGCTGCGTCCACCCTGTCCGTCTGCTCCGGCGCCCTGAGCTACGGCAGTGGCTCTGCCTGCCTGGTCCCTGTGACTCCTGCACCGGCTCCTCCTGGCAGGTGGACGACTGCCTAGAGAGCTGCTGCAAGCCCCCTGCTGCACCCCCAGCTCCTGTGCCCCGGCCCCCTGCATGACCCTCGTCTGCGCCCCAGTGAGCTGTGTGTCCAGCCTCTGCTGCCAACCAGCCTGCACCAGCCCCTGCACATCTTCATGCTGCCAGCAGTCTAGGTGCCAGCCCTCCTGCTGCACCTGCTCCTCCTGCCAGCAGGCCTGCTGTGGGCCCGTCTGCTGCAAGCCTGTCTGCTGTAAGCCTGCATGCTGCACACCTGTTTGTTACAAGCCTGTCTGCTGCAAGCCCCTGTGCAGTGAGGCTGCCCCCTGCTCAGCCGCCTCGTGCTGCCAGCCCACCCCCTGCCCCTCGTCGTGCTGCAGACCCTCCTCCTCCGTGTCCCTGCTCTGCCGCCCCGTGTGCTGCCCCGCCTGCTGTGCCCCGACCCCCTCCTACCAGCCCAGCTGCTGCCGCCCGGCCTCCTGTGTGTCCCTGCTCTGCCAGCCCGTGTGCTCCTGCCCTGCCTGCTTCATCCCTGCCTCAGTCTGCTGCTGACCGGGCACATTGCCAGCTACTCCTAGGGCCAACTCTGAATTCCATCTGAAATCTCTGAAGCCCTGAGCCCAGTCTGGCATCTCCTTCTGCCCAGAACCACCCAATTCCACAGCCTGGGCTGAGTCCTCACTGCCCAGCTGGCTCCCTGGACTGCCTCCTGGCTTCCTCTAGACCCTAAGTCTCAGCAAGCGTCTTCCTCTCCATCCGTGTCAAATCATGGATTTTGTCCTGCCCTATGTGAGGGGCCTGTCTGTTAACAAATAAAGTCACTGTCAGGCCCTCTCCGAGACCTTGAGTGCGCACCTGTGCAAACCCTGGGGAAGAGTGCTGATGTGGAGTGTGGCCTTGAGCTGTGTCGAGGGCAGTAGGACCATTGGGCAGGGCCAGACAGGCCTTCCCACACTCTGCCGGGGCATCCTGTGCTAGCAGTTCCTCTGCAGCCTCCAGCCCAGAGAATCCCGCTCACCTGGAGACCCCTGCAGCCTCCATCAGGGAAGGATGGCAGTGGGCAGGTCACCAGGCCCTGGGTCTCACACACTGGGGACTTGGAGCTTTACTGGACAAGGGACACTCCGTTTAATAAAGCATCTGCCTTGAAGGCATAAAGCCCACTCCAGAAACAGCTTCAGACAGGCTGGGGCCAGCTGCTCTCCAGTGCCCTGGGCACGAGGGTGAGTGCTTCTCTGTGTGTGAAGAGGCCAGGAGGGAGAGAGCCATGTGTGGTGACGATGGAACCTGTGTTAGTCAGGGTTTTCCCGAGAAACAACCAATAAGACCTGTGGGTACATATGCAGAGAGGTTTATTTTGAGGAGCTGTCTCACGTGATTGTGGAGACTGGCAAGTCCAAAATCTGCAGGGCGGGCTTCCCAGGGAAGAGCTGGTGTTGCAGCTCAAGTGCAGAGATGGTCTGTTGGTGGAGTCTCTTCCTCCTCTGGGGACCTCAGTCTTTTCTCAAGGCCTTCAACTCACTGGGTGAGGCCCACCCATGTTTTGGAGGGCAATCTGCTTTACTCAGAGTCCACTGATTTCAGTGTTGCTCTCACCTAAGAAATAAGTTTGTCATGACATCCAGACATATTTACGCAAACTGGGCACCACGACCTGGTCAAGTTGACACATGAAACTGACCATCACAGGGACCAGTAGACAAGGGGGAGGTGGGATATTTGGAAGTGGCAGGTGTTCATTGGGTGATCCCCTCAGGAATTCAAATATTAAGGCAGGTTGCCCTCTTGGGAAATACAGGGAGGAGGGCGTCACCCTGGCCCTGCAGGGACGGCGCTGGGCAGGCAATCACCTGGAGGACATGGGTGCTCCCCAGCGAGAAGGGCCTTTGGCTGGGGACCTCAAATGTAACTGTTAACTATTATAATAGCTATATTTAAAAGTGAAAAAAGAAACAGGTGAAATTAATTTAACATATTTTATTTAACCCAACATATCCAAAAAGTTACCATTTCAATACGTGTTACTAAAAGCTGCTTTTAAAATGCTTATAGATTCATTATTTGTTCAATACTTTTCTAAAGTGATTTTTGGAAGGAAAAGAGAGGTCTAGGCATTTTGTTCAATCTTAGTTAAAATTTAAAAGCCCACTTAATATTCCTGTTTAATGATTTGACATATTTTTTTTTAATTTATTTATTTATTTATTTATTTTTGGCTGCGTTGGGTCTTTGTTGCTGCGCGCGGGCTTTCTCTAGTTGCAGCGAGCGGGGGCTACTCTTCTTTGTGGTGCGTGGTCTTCTCATTGCGGTGGCTTCTCTTGTTGCGGAGCGTGGGCTCTAGGCGCGCGGGCTTCAGTTGTTGTGGCTCGCGGGCTCTAGAGCGCGGGCTCAGGAGTTGTGGTGCACGGGCTTAGTTGATCTGCGGCACGTGGGATCTTCCCGGACCAGGGCTTGAACCCGTGTCCTCTGCATTGGCAGGTGGATTCTTAGCCACTGTGCCACCAGGGAAGTCCTGATTTAACATATTTTATTGAGCACCTTCTATGTACCAAGCACTGTTTCAGGCACCGGGGATAGAAAGCTGAACACAACGGGAAAAATTCTTCTCTAATGGAGCTTACATTCTAGGTGGGGGCGGTGACAATCAATAAATAATGCAAAAATTTTAAAAAGTTGGGAAAATGGGTAGGGATTGTTGAGGGGATCTTGCAGTGTTTTAGTATTAAATATTTAGTGTTCATCAGTGTTTTCAAAATACTTCCAGAGATTAATACCTTTATCTTTGTACCTTGTTGTTTTTAGTAAGTTAATGTAGTTATATTCTTATCGTATCAGTTATATTGAAAGGAGAGAATCAGTTGTGCATGTCCAGCAAGTTGAAGATCAAATCGAGAGTAATCCTGTTTCCGTTTGCATACAGTCATCATTCGTTTATTCATCACTGCTGATCCAATTGCGAGCTAGTCCAGAGTCTTCATTTTCCCCATTGTTCCTTCTGTAGCTCATCCACCAGCCTTTGTAGCATATTCCAAATGATCAAGGCATTTGTATTCAGGGATTATGACCAACTGTTCTGAAAAGTAAGTTTGAAAACAAATGACTTAAATGAGTTTTATTTTGATTAAGTGGTAAATTTTGATTAAATGCGTTTCGAGGTAAATTTTGATTGAGTTGTTGAGGACCTTGAAGAATTGTATAAGAATATTCATTCCTGCCTGTAGAGAGCAAAGTGGGGAGAGAAAAATAATCTGCTTTTTGCATTTTTTATGCTTCCACATGTCGGGTTTTCAGAAAATTTTAGATCCATTTGTTTGTGTATATTTTTGTTTTACTGAGGAATATGACTTGTGGTAAGATGCTCTGTTATTCTTTCATACAAATGGGCCCTTCTTTGTACCAATACTGAGAATTGTTCTAGGCACCAGAGATACAACAGTGAACAAAACAAGTTTCTCCTCTTAAAAAAACAAACAAACAAAAACAAAACACCGAACATGTGGTACTGGCTACTTTTCAAGGGCTCAGTAGCCAAGGTGGCTCTCACATAGACAGAGCATTTGAAATTAATGAAGTAGTAGAACCTCACCAGGGTCACGGCCTAAGAAGGCTCAGACTCTGCACATAGAACCCATCTCGCTGGCTATTTAGACTTGTTTCTCCTTCTTAGCACCCACGCCAGCCCAAGCCCCCAGCTGCTCCTGTCTGCTTCATCACTTGGTCATTTGTCTTATTTCTTTAACTGTTTTTTTCAAGAGGGAAATGTGAGTGGAGTACTTTCTAAGCTCTTGCTTATATGAAAATATGCTGCTGTTCTCTTTACTTGAGAAAGATGTAATAATTTGAAAAAAGATCAAATCAGCCTTAATCCCGGATGTTCCCCCCAGAAGCTCTGTGTCTTTCACTGTTTGGTGGGAGAGGGGTCCGGGGTCAGCCATGGGGGGGTTCATTTCCAGACTATGTGCTGATTCTTCCTGCATGGCGAAGGGGCTGCTATTAATTCTGTTCATTTAAAAACTGCCAACACATGTCTAGGGTGGGTGGGCTCTAAAGACCTGAGGCTCTTGAAATTCGTGAAGCCCTTCCAGTCCAAATACACGCACATCTTTGTGCACTCGGCTCAGAGCGGTTCATTCTCAGTTTTGTCTCTACTGTTCTATCCTAGCTCTGCCTTCTCCCTCCCTAGCAGATGGACTGTCATGTTTGGTGTTGGCGAAACGCATGGTCCGTTTATTACATTTTCTCTCATCACATTTGGGGTTTTATCTTTTACCTCTGTGACCTGGAGGATCCCCGCCTGGCCTAGAACAGGTGCTCAGACAGTGCTGTCTAACCCCACAGCTGTGGCCAAGGCCATCGTGACCATCATTGCTCCAGACGTTGACCTCTTCACCAGAGTCAGCCCATGCTGACTTTCTGTTCCAGGCTCCCCAGGAGCACATCTTCTTGATCCACGAGGGAAACTGACTGTTGCCTGAGATTTACTTTTAGGTGTTACCTGGGGTCCACACGTCTCCACTGCTCACACGCGGGGTCTCCAGGAGGAGACCCTCTCCCTCTCTCTGAGTCTTTTAGGGCATCACCCTTGAGGGAGACAACGTCGGGTCAAGAGGGGCAATTTGCTCAGCCGAGGAGTGTGGAGCGCACAGCGTGTGCCGAAAGGCACTTGAGTTTGGGTGAAATGTTGATGAAAACGGCTCCCGATTTACCCTGCACTCCTGCGTCCCTGTCACGACCCCAGACTCACTCAGACACCTGTGAGCGCTGCTCCTTGAGAAAGTTTCATTGCAGAGTCCACGTCCGACCCTGCCCCATTAACGTTCTTCTCAGGTGCTGGTCTGCGAGGGCTCTGGGCATTCCCTCACCTCCTGCTGGCAGAGCCTGGGTCTCACACCAGGCGCTGCTGGAACGTGACCCTAGACCTACTCTAAGGTCCAATCCTCTGAACCACTTGCATTTTATAAGATGTGCCAATGTCACTTTACACTTAAGTTTTTTTTTTTTGTTTTTGTTTTTTTTTGGCTGCATTGGGTCTTCATTGCTGCACGCGGGCTTTCTCTAGTTGTGGCGAGGGGGGGCTACTCTTCATTGCTGCACGCGGGCTTCTCACTGTGGCGGCTTCTCTTGCTGCGGAGCACGGGCTCTAGGCGCGCAGGCTCAGTGTTGGCGGCACACAGGCTACACTTAAATTTGAAAATGCTTAAAAGTTAAACTGATATTAAAAGTACCCCAAACACAGGAGAAATGGAACCGAATTCATCA
>RJWK010072463.1:0-10455 GCA_004363435.1 Platanista minor
TGAAGTGGGGGCTGAGCAGTCGGTGAGAAGGGAGCTGTCCATCAAGTCAGGAGGCAGGGAGAGGCCGTTTTTGGTCGGGTGAATGCCCCTCTGTCCAGAGGTAGGGGATATGTCTTAATGAGGATGGGGAGGGGATATCTGGCAAAGGATGGAATGAGAATATCATTCTGAGGGGGCAGCGCTTTGGAGGGGTGTGTCCATTTGGCTAGGGGCATACTTTGCAGCGTTTCAGGAGAAGGGGTGTTCTTTCTGCCCACCACTGCTGAAAGTTGGAATGCAGGTGACTGAAATGGCACTAACGGGAAAGGACAGCTCCCGGGCAGCGCTCTGGGGGCACCCTGGGCATTGTGGTGTGTCTTCTGTGCCAAGCTATTGGGGGGGGGGCCCTGTGGTTCTTACACTGCTGTCTTGGGCAGGGTGCAGAGTGGACAGGCCCTTTCTTTGTCCAGAGAAGCAACGGGGCACTGAAAAGGATGCCCAGAGGTTGACATGGTAGGAGAAAATGTGTTTCCCAGCTCCTCTGATCTTGAGTTCTTGACGATGCACCATGTATGCCGACTTTTTAAGATCAGTGAGAAAATAGGCAGTAGATGCAGAGACATAATACTACCAGATTTCACCATCTGGAGCATTCAGTGGACACCGCCCCCCACCCCCACCCCCACCCCCACCCCCGACCCTTACCTTTTAAAATCTGATTGTGTGTTACTGTCAGTACATCCCATGAACGATTGCATGCAGCAAAGAGGGGCGTCAGACTGTGCCATTACCTGCTCTGCGACCTTGGACAGATCATTTTATTCTTGTGTGTCATGTTTTGAGGACAGAAAGATGCTAGGAACTCCTAGTAAAAAGCTGAGCGTTCGTTTCTTTCAAAGGAGTTAAGAAAGGCTCTTAATTGTAGCATATATATCAAGGCTGTTTTAAGATTTCCATGATTCTGCTATTTGTCTTCTTCAAAAGAAGCCGACTTAGAGTGTCTAGGGGAGTAAGATGAGTTATTTTCTTCTATTTTTCTGTTCTAACAAACTTGTTTAGAGATGGATGTGTTATTTAAGCTCACTGAGTTGGGGTTTCTAAATTACTTTGAAGTGTTGTGGTCGAAGGTTGGGGCATTTAACTATGGTAGGTCACTTTCACTTTCAGTTAGTAAGTATCAGAAAGAACCTGGTAGGCTCTTGGAAAAGTTTGCTTATATCTGGAGATCTGGTGATCTTCCTAGCCTTAAGAGGTTAATTTACATGGTATTGAAGTTTTACAGACACTATTGATCTATTTTCTGAACCAAAGGAGTATTTACTTAAGAGAACACTGCTTGGTTAACTTTGGAATAGTATATTAACTCCTTTTTCAGATGTGAATTTCCTTGAATTTTAACTGAGAAATGTGGGATCACTGATTATATTTCTGGAAAAGTTCTCTTTTTGTTTTTATTTCTCTGAAGTCAATCTCTGTCTTTGCTCACATCAATAAAAATGGACAGGAATTAATTTACAATCTTGATGATGACAACTCTAAACCATTACTGATTTGGTAGTTATTAAAAAATTAAGCCATTTCTTATTTTAGCCAAGTATTGGTTTACTAGCATCCAGAGGTTTTTTTAAATTAGTTAAAAAACTATAACAATTTTAATATAATCTTTAAATGTGTTATCTGTGGGTTTAAAGAAGGTGAAGTCTGGGAAAAGCAAGCAAGCTAGCATCTGAGTATCTGTGTGTCAGGCATACATAATTTAATTTGATCCCTGCAACATTGTAAGATAGATTTGATCTTGTTTTACAGATAAGGAAACTGAAGTTTAAATGAATTGAGTGACTTGTTTAGGGTCATATAACTAGTGGATGGTGGAATCAGGCTTGGAACACCGGTCTTAACTCCAACCAAGGCCAGTATTCTTTTCTCTCAAAGAATAAAAAGCTTTAAAAAAGCATAGGCTTATCAGCATTATTGGGGATGCTACTGTTTGGGTCATCTCATCAAGTGTGGCCTAAGGACAATGTCGAGAGAGCCAAAAATGCTAGAATCTGGTTTCTCTTCTGATTCTTATTGTTAACAGCCTATTACCTACTTTATTTTTCTTACCTGAAATAGGCCTAATCCTTTCCTTACTTGAGAGGCCCAATTGATATTTTCAGAGTGTTTTGAGAATTCAGTTGAAGGTGTTAGATAAACAGGGACTAACTTTAAATTTCTGTCACTTCCCAAATAGGTGGGGATGTGGCCAGTGGTTTTACCACCTCTTTTTAATGTCATGAGAAAAATAGCTTGTTTTGTTTTGTTTTAATCAAACTGTTCTATTCTTCTGGGTCAGGTAAAAATCATGGATGAGAACTAGAAGAGAAGCCTAAGACCCCAGTTGTGTCTTCTCATACCTGACCATCTTTACTGCCTGCAGATTAAGTTCCTGCGAGCCAAATTTATCAAGTTCTTTTTTGCTCTCTGTGTGTATATGTGTGTATTTGGCAGGGTGAGGGGAGCATATAGTTTTACTGTGATTACTCATGATAATAAGAACACTATATGTTAAACGATTCATTATTTGTTTATAAAATGTTTGTGGAACAGAGAAAAGAATCTTGAATTCTTTTTTCATACTTAAATACAATTTTATTTTATTCATAAATAAGGGAACTGATTTCTATGGGAAAACATTCACATTATTATTATTATTAAGTACAATATTAACAAGTGCAATTTTTTTTTTTTTTTTTTTTTTTTTTTTTTTTTTTTTTTTTTTTTTTTTTTTTTTTTTTTTTTGCTGTGCGAGACTGTGGGATCTTAGTTCCCAGACCAGGGATGGAATCCGGGCCCACAACAGTGAAAGCGGCAAGTCTTAATCACTGGATTCCCAGGGAATTCCCACCAAGTGTAATCTTTAAAACATACTTTCAAATGAGATAAAATTAACTCAGAATACAGATAACTGACATTTTTATAGTCCTTTATAATCTTCAGACTGTAACTTCATTCAGAAATAATTTCATTTTAGTTTCATACAGGTAGATGGTGGTAAACTCATTTTATAGAAGAGAAGCCAGTTCAGAAAAGTTTAAGCATGGGACCCAGTGTCTCACAGCTGATAAATGGTACAGTTGATATGCTACCCCTTAGAGTCTCTACTTAAGCACAAGGTCTTTTCAGAAACCTCCAAATCATGTAAACATGTAATGTTTTCCTCTCAAGTGCCCTGTTGCCTATCTTTAAACCCCTTCAGAATCTCTAGAAGACTGAGGGGTGAGCAAAGGAGACGACAGAATATTTCCTGGCATACAGGGGGCAGATCTTCTGTACAGATGAACAGGAGATAAGGCTGTCTTAACCTAAATTCTTTGTGCTCCACCACTCCAGCCTGTCATTGCTACCTCTGTCTCCTGCAGAGTCCCCCGTCCCACCTGACCCCAGAAGGTAGTATCACTTATTGGCCTTCCTAGATAACTAGGCTGGATTATCCCATAAACAGGAAGCTTCTGTTTGTCTCTTAACACTTTTATGAGGGAAGAACAAGCTCCCTGAGCAAGACAGATTTCTCAGTCAGTGAGGGAGGATTTTTCCTTTCTGAAGCGCTCCTGAACCTCTTCTCTCTCTCTCTCTCTTTTTTTTTTTTTTAAGTATAATTAATTAATTTATTTTTTAAAGGTGGAGATGGGGAGCTTTTTTAAAAAATGTTTATTTATTTATTTATTTTGGCTGCTCTGGGTCTTAGTTGCAGCATGCGGCCTTCTTTGTTGCAACTTGTGGACTTCTTAGTTGCGGCATGCAGACTTTTAGTTGCGGCATGCAAACTCTTAGTTACGGCATGTGTGCAGGATCTAGTTCCCCAACCAGGGATCGAAGCCGGGCCCCCTGCATTGGGAGCTTGGAGTCTTACCCACTGGACCACCAGGGGAGTCCCCTGGACCTCTTTTCTTAATTTAGCTCTGTACCTTCATTTTCATAACTCTTTATTCCCCCTACAATGCCCCTCGCCATTTACATCATCCTACAGCCCAATATGTCTTTCTCATATTTGCCAGAGTACTCATTCTAAAGTGGAACATTTTATATCATTGCCCTGCTTAAAACTGCTCATACCTGACCTACAAGATGACTTCTTATGTCTTTAAGAACTTATTCTTTATATGATCTAGCCTTATGATTTAAGACCCTTTATGGTCTCCAACCATCTTTTGATCTTATTTTCTATTTTTCACCAACATCAATATTTCCCAAGGTATAGACATTACTATTGAAAAGAAAAATGTTTTATGATTGAATAAGCTTGGGAAATGATGGATTGAACAAAATAAAGCAACTCTATTTCTGAGCTCCTTAGACCCTTTAAAAAATACCAATATCCACTGTAAATCTTGTTAATGCTAATACGCAAATCTTCAGTCTGGTATAATTTCAATAAACTGAGATCACCAGGAAACATGTTTTGTTTTGTTTTGTTTCGATGACATCTTTAAAGCATACCTGAAACTTTCCCTATTTGCAGTTTTCTAAACTCCTTTAATAGTTATTCTGTCCTGCCTTCTGTTACTGTCCTTATTTAACACTAAATCTTGTGCTCTGAGTAAATTGAGAGCTCCTCTAGACTAGGATATCTATATTCCAACTTTTTCTACAACTCTGAACAAAATCTTTCAATTAGGTCCCAGAAGAATGGGATGAATAGTTAAATTTTTGATACGGGAGATAAAGAATACAAACACCACAGGTTTGGGAGGAGAAACAGATAAGAGGAGGGTGTGCAAGAAGAGGACAGACAAGTAATCATTAAACAGACACTTTTCAAAATCATATGGTGTTGAAACTTAGGTGAGTACTGGGTACTACAAAAAGGACTTAAACATGGGCCTCTTGACAGGGAGTTTGGCCTGGTAGAGGAGACAGATAGGTAAGTAGGAAGATAATTATAAATGCAATGTAATATATACTAAAGAAAATACAAGTGTTCTTAGAAGATGGATGAAAGGTTTTGCATGATGGTGTCAATAAAGGCTTCGTGGAGGAGGTGATATTTGATCAGGGCTTAAAGAAGATGAGTAGAAATTTATACCAGACAAACAAAGATGAGGGTAGAGAAGAAGGTGTCTTAAACCAGAATGTTATGAGCAAATGCATGGAGGTATAAAAATTCAAGACTAAGTCTGGAGTCTCGTTTGGTTAGCCTCTGGATATACAATATGGGGAACATGATCTGGGAAGTGACTTGAGATCCATCTGAAAAGGTAGATTGGATTCAGATTTATAGGTCTATCTGTGCCATGCAAAGAAGTGTAAGTTTGAAGGACTTTTTTCTTTTTTGTTGAAGGATTTTCAGCAAAAGAGTAACATCATGATAGATAAACTTCTGGAACTGGAATTTGGATTGGAGTAGGGAATAAAGAGACTGCAGTCTCTTGCAGTTGTCTGGTCAAGAGATGGCATGGGTTTGAACTAGCACAGTGAAAAGGAAGATGGTAAGAGTATGGCTCGTTTTGACAACTTGGCCCATGTTTTCCACCCTTATATATGCTCAGGGTCTGTTTGTAAATGATTATATGGCCTGGAACGGTGAAGTACAGACATAATATAGGAACACATTTCTTTAACTCCCAGGGTTTGTTGGAGCATAATCAAATTCATACTATTGGGAATTTTTCCCCCAGGGCTGGAGTAAGGTAATGCTGTGGTCTAGCTTGTCACGCATTATAATGTTTCTCAAGATAGGAAATTAACAAAATTAATAAAAGTTGTATGAACCTAACAGGGGGAGGAAAGGATGCTTCTGTGTTCTTAGCATCATGCAATTTCCTACACCTTCCATTTAGCTTCTAATTAGCAGACCTGAATGGTCTGTTCAGCTAAGAAAGCAGAGTAGGAGAGAGAGGCTCCAGTGTAGGACATGGAAGAGAGGGAACAAGATAGTCAAGTCAGTTTCGGTCTCAAGGATGAAGGGGTTTTTTTGACTGCCTGGGGTAGAAGATTGCCCTATTCAGAATTCAGGAGTTTGCTCCGCAAAGGGGCTTAAACAGAATTTTAGGATTAAGTTATAGTACTTGACATAAAGAAAGCCAATAGATACATGGATAAGTTTAAAAGATTGCTTTAGGGAAAAGTAATGGGCCAGGAGAAGAGCTAAATGACCTGGGGAAAGTAAAAAACCCAGACAGGAGAGGGTCTCTATCATTCATTCAACACAGGTATTTTAAGCATGAATCAGTGTGCTAGACCCTAGAGATTAAAAGATGGTTGATACTTTTCCTTGTCTATTCTGGTTGGAGAAGCATACATATAAACAGATAATTACAATATAATGTGTTAAGTATTGTAAAGTAATTATGCCCAGACACAAAGTGGACAACCAACTGCCTGGAGAGGTTAAGTGGATTTTATAGACAGGATGACATTTGAGCTGGTTCTTAAACAGATAAGTATCTGCCAGGACAAGAAGTAAGGAGAGGGCGTTTCGAGGCTGAAAGGAATAGAATATGCAAAGGCCAAGAAGTAGGACAAAACGCGCTGTTTATCTATACCATAACTTTTGGGGCAAGATCTCAAATGCAGTTTGTTTGTTTGTTTTTTAATAAATTTATTTATTTATTTATGGCTGTGTTGGGTCTTCGTTGCTGCACAAGGGCTCTCTCCAGCTGCGGCGAGCAGGGGATACTCTTTGTTGCAGAGTGTGGGCTTCTCATTGTGGTGGCTTCTCTTGTTGCGGACCATGGGCTCTAGGCGTGCGGGCTTCAGTAGTTGTGGCGCGCGGGCTCAGTAGTTGTGGCTCACCGGCTCTAGAGCGCAGGCTCAGTAGTTGTGGCGCGCCGGCTCAGTTGCTCCACGGCATGTGGGATCTTCCCAGACCAGGGCTCGAACCCGTGTCCCCTGCACTGGCAGGCATATTCTTAACCACTGCACCACCAGGGAAGTCCTCAACTGCAGTTTTAAAACATGTTTAGTTTTGTTTTTTTTAATAGAAATTTATTTATTTATTTATTTATTTATTTATTTTATTTATTTTTGGCTGCATTGGGTCTTCGTTGCTGCGCACGGGCTTCCTCTAGTTGCGACGAGTGCGGGCTACTCTTTGTTGCAGTGCACAGGCTTCTCATTGCAGTGGCTTCTCTTGTGGAGCACAGGCTCTAGGCACGCGGGCTTCAGTAGTTGTGGCACTCGGGCTCAGTAGTTGTAGCTCACGGGCTCTAGAGCACAGGCTCAGTAGTTGTGGCACACGGGCTTAGTTGCTCTGCGACATGTGGGATCTTCCCGGACCAGGGCTCAAACCCGTGTCCCCTGCATTGGCAGGTGGATTCTTAACCACTGCGCCACCAGGGAAGTCCCAAAACATGTTTAGTTTGAAAACATGTTTAGTTTTAAAACTCGAAGGCTGCAAGCACCTATACTTCCATTTTAGGGATAGAATCTAAGGTTTGGAGATTTTTAATTAGCTCAGTGTCATGCAGTATGAGTCAGGAGCAAGGAGCCCAGACCAGGCACCCAAAAACAGGAATGCCAAGTCTCGTGCCCTGAGTAATTCTGTGTCATGGTAATAGGTTGCTGGGGGTCCTTGAGTATTTGGGGTTATTTTACTTCCTTAGAACCAAATTCCACACCCAAAATTGACATTGTCAATACTATCAAATGTTCTTTGAAAAAAAAGAATCTGTTAATAAATATTTACTCCCACCATGTGAGGTAGGAATGGATCATGAAATGCTCAAGGCTTCCTGACTGGCAGTCTATCTAATATGTATTGTCAGAAGTTGACTTAATAATTTTCTGAGATTATCCAGTACCTTTCTCATTTAACACAAAATAGCAAGCAAGTCACTTTCTTCAGGAGAAACGTTTTTTATCTTTAGTAGTTATTTTACAACTAGATGGGATAAATTTGCTCAGAACTCCTACAGGATATGAATCATTTGCATTCATACATTGACCTCTTCTCACTTTGCTCTTTCTGAGAAGAGTTTTAATACAGCCTGTATTATGTAACAAAGATGATACCTTGTCATCGGTAATTTCAGTGTCATTCTCAAATCAGCTTGCAGAATCTATGATGAACCTGAGAACTTAAGTTGCTATCGTGAACATCTAATGTACAATCAAATAAGCAAACAAACCATAGAATAAATCTAAGAAAATGTTATTAGTCTTTTGTTTAAGCTGTTTGAGGTCTTTGACTATTGTAATAGAACATGGAATAGGTGACAAAGCCCCAAATGGCAACACCTAAGCCTGAAATCATTGACCTGTCTAAAAATTGAACTTTCACAACTGCTGTCTTCCAGTCTTCATTTGTTTGTTTACATTACTTTTTTTAAAAAAAAATTATTTTAAACAAGTGTCTACTTGTTAGTCTGTGCATTTAGTTGACATTTTTAGAATTAGAAAGGCTAATAGTTTGTAAATATATTGGATTGTTTGTAGGAAAGTAATTCTTGGTAAATAAACATGAATTATAAGAAGCAGTTGATACTAGTGCTGATAGATTCTGAATTGTCCATCTTTACGAAGAATATGTGTCAGAAGGGATTGGGAGGAGATATGGCCATATTCTATGTAAATTCGTAAGATAGATGAGTGGTATTCTTGGATTCTGGAACCTGTCAAGAAAGAAGAGATTTCAAGGTATACATTCAAATTGGGGAAAAATTTTTTTTGGAAAGATAAAATGAGCTTTCAGTAGAAGTTGATCATGAACCCATCTATGTTCACTGTCTCTCAGTCTGCCGTCAGACCAGCTTCACTATGAAACTTAAAAATGAAAAAGTATTGAAATCTTAAAACTCCTAAAAGAAAACATACGCAGAACACTCTTTGACATAAATCATAACAATATTTGTTTGATCTGTCTCCTAAAGCAGAGGAAGTAAAAGCAAAACTAAATGGGACCTAATTAAGCTTAAATGCTTTTGCACAGCAAAGGAAACCACTGACAAAGCAAAAAGACAAACTACTGAATGAGTAAAAATGTTTGCTAATGATATGACTGATAAGGGGTTAATATCCAGAATATATAAGCAGGGAGAGGGTGTGGAGAAAAGGGAACCCTCTTGCACTGTTGGTGGGAATGTAAATTGATACAGCCACTATGGAGAACGGTATGGAGGTTCCTTAAAAAACTAAAAATAGGGTTTCTCTGGTGGCACAGTGGTTAAGAGTCCGCCTACCAATGCAGGGGACACGGGTTTGAGCCCTGGTCCGGGAAGATCCCACATGCCGCAGAGCAACTAAGCCCATGTGCCACAACTACTGAGCCTGCACTCTAGAGCCCAAGAGCCACAACTGCTGAGCCTGCATGCCACAACTACTGAAGCCCGCGTGCTTCTCTGCAACAAGAGAAGCCACCACAGTAAGCCCGCGCACTGCAACAAAGAGTAGCACCCGCTCACCGCAACTCGAGAAAGCCCGCACGCAGCAATGATGACCCAATGCAGCCAAAAACTAAAAATAGAACTACCATATGACCTAGTAATCCCACTATTGGGCATATACCCTGAGAAAACCATAATTCAGAAAGAGACATGTACCACAATGTTCATTGCAGCACTATTTACAATAGCCAGGACATGGAAGCAACCTAAGTGTCCATCGACAGATGAATGGATAAAGAAGATGTGGCACATATATACAAATGGAATATTATCCGGCTGTAAAAAGAAATAAAACTGAGTTATTTGTAGTGAGGTGGATGGACCTAGAGTCTGTCATACAATACAGAGTGAAGTAAGTCAGAAAGAGAAAAACAAATACCGAATGCTAACACATATATATGGAATCTCAAAAAAAATGGTTCTGATGAACCTAGGGGCAGGACAGGAATAAAGATGCAGATGTAGAGAATAGACTGGAGGACACAGGGAGGGGGAAGGGTAAGCTGGGATGAAGTGAAAGAGTAGCACTGACATACATACACTACCAAATGTAAAATAGCTAGCTAGTGGGAAGCAGCTGCGTAGCACAAGGAGATGAGCTCAGTGCTTTGTGACCACCTAGAGGGGTGGGATAGGGAGGGTGGGAGGGAGGCGCAAGAGGGAGGGGATATGAGGATATATGTAAACATATAACTGATTTACTTTGTTATACAGCAGAAACTAACACAACATTGTAAAGCAATTATACTCCAATAAAGATGTTAAAAATTTTTTTTAAATAAAAACAAAATATATAAGCAGCTCATACAAATCAACATCAAAAAAATTTTTTTAATGATCCAATTGAAAAATGGGCAGAAGACCTGAATAGACATTTCTCCAAAGAAGACATACAGATGGCCAACAGGCACATGAAAAGATGCTCAGCAGGGGCTTCCCTGGTGGCGCAGTGGTTGAGAGTCCGCCTGCCGATGCAGGGGACACGGGTTCACGCCCCGGTCCGGGAAGATCCCACATGCTGCGGAGCGGCTGGGCCCGTGAGCCATGGCCACTGAGCCTGCGCGTCCGGAGCCTGTGCTCCGCAATGGGAGAGGCCCGCGTACCGCAAAAAAAA
>RJWK010072464.1:0-10456 GCA_004363435.1 Platanista minor
CTATATGTACCCATATCCATAAAAATATGTGTGTATATATGTGTTTTTATACACACACACATTATCTGGAACTCATAGTCTCTATAATCTATAATATAGGTCAATTTAGCTTGAAGGACAAATCTTTTATATATTCTAAACTACTTTCAAAAAAATTAAAACCACAATTTGTATTTGGTGATCACATTTTTCAGGATTGAATTAATAAATTAAAGAGGTGCTCCTTATTTAGTGAATGTACTTTCCAGAAAGCAGAGCATGATTATCTGAGCAGGTACCCAACAGAGTGGTCAAAAACATGAACTTTGGGTCAGATCTAAAATCTTCGCTGATATGGGGATATATGTCTACATATAGCTGATTCACTTTGTTGTACAGCAGAAACTCACACAGCATTGTAAAGCAATTATACCCCAATAAAGATGAAAAAAAAAGATTAATTGGAAAAAGAAAAAATCTCCTGTGACCATTTTCTTTTTAGTTGTGTGATCCTGGCAGAGTGGGGACCAGAGTGAAGCAAGCGAGGTATCTGGGGTGCAAAATTTAAGGAGGCACTCACATTCCAATGGCAACTTGCACAAACCTGAGAAGCAGTGCCTCCTTAAATTTTGCACCCTAAGCACCTCTTCTGCCTCTGTTTAGTCCTGGTCTGGACCTTGGACAAGTTCCTTCATTTCTCTAAGACTCTTCTATAAAATGAGCTAGTTAGTACCAAACTCAAAATGCCAAACTCAGCGTCAAGCTCCAAAGATTGTTTTACGGATAAATGAGGTGTTTTGCACAGTGTTTTGAAACATAGCTAATTACCCCAAATTGGGAGCAATTAGTATTAAGGGTACTGTTTTCAGGTTCCTTGGACTTGAAGGCATAAAGCTCCCCTCTTTAGATTTAATAACATGTCCAACATGGTTTAGGCACTGGCCAGGCAAGATTAGGGCGCTTGCTTACTGAGGACATGCAACACGAAATAATAATAGCTGTGACAGCTCTCACAAAACATGGCTAATTTTATGTACAATGGCAGCTCATTGTCAACAAACACAGTTATAAATGCGCTGTCAAAATCCGTGCTCAACTTCTTTCACTAAATGAGGTGTAATTATGTATAAAACAATTTGTGTTTGCAATCTGAGGTTATGGATCTGTGTGCGTGATGACAATGGCTACAGTCTGAAAAGTAATTAATTCTGGCTGTTCAGAAGGAGTAATGGGCGTTTTTGTTTTGTTTTGTTTTTGCGGTACGCGGGCCTCTCACTGTTGTGGTCTCTCCCGTTGCGGAGCACAGGCTCCGGACGCGCAGGCTCAGCGGCCGTGGCTCACGGGCCCAGCCACTCCGCGGCATGTGGGATCTTCCCGGACCGGGGAGCGAACCCGCGTCCCTTGCATCGGCAGGCGGACCCTCAACCACTGCGCCACCAGGAAAGCCCAAGAAGGAGAGTAATGGGCGTTTTTAAATGTCAGCCCCATGTTTCCTTAGAGCTGTCTGAGAATCCCTAGATTGGAACTGTCAACAACTCCTAGGTAAGGAGGAAAACTTTGAGGAGATTTGTGACTGGGCCAAATGGACAGCCCTCCAACTAAGACCCTGAACAAGTGTTGTCTGGTGGAGACCAATCTGTGGCTTCTGGTAGGAGTGATTTTCCTGGACTGACTTATAAAGGTGGTCCATTGTGCAGAGCTATTGTTTGGCAAGGAGTAACAGGGCACATAGGGAGAGCATGGGATGAAAGCTCTGAGCGGGTATGCTCTTCCTGTACCTAACGCGATGGGTGGTGCTAAGCTTCATGCCCTAGAAGACAGGATCATGTTTTTGTAATTATTTTTGCTTCGCATCAAGCACAAAATTGAATTCTATTTTTAGTGCTACCATCAGAATAGCAATGCCTGGATGCCAGTCACCTCTGCATCCCTGAGTTCTGGGTTCCTGAGCACAGCTCAGTGCATGAGGGTCGGTGTTGAAATGAGAGGCAACATCCAGCTCTCGGTTTGAACTGCCTTTTATTTGTGGGTCTGTCCTTGGAGTTGACCAAAGGCAGCAAGCAAGCTCACAATGAACACGGATGATTCTGCTATGGCTAAGTCCCTCCTTAGGGTCAACCTGAGAAGCTGTAGGTCTTAGCTGGGCCCCAACCTGTTCTGTGCAATGGCATGAAACAAGAAAAACCCCAGCTATGCTGCCCGCCTCCCTGAGACAAATTCATTCAAGAATACTTATTAGCACTGTCACTCACAGGGAGGCTGATCTGAAAATGATACACTGGCGTGCTACTTGAAGAACTGTCCCCAGTCACGGAAAAAGGGATTAATTAAACCAATGTGACGATTAAGGGAGAGAATCCATGGGCAGAGCTGAGTTCCTGGCACACTAATTTTTTTTTTTATTGACGTATAGTTGATTTACAATATTGTGTTAGTTTCAGGTGTACAGCAGAGTGACTTGGTTATACATATATACATATGTATATATCCATATTCCTTTTTTCTATTCTTTTCATTATAGGTTATTACAAGATATTGAATATAGTTTCCTGTGCTATACAGTGAATCCTTGTTGTTTATCTGTTTTATATATAGCAGAGTGTGCACCTATCAATCCCTTACTGCCAATTTATCCCTCCCCTCTCCCTACTGCTTTGGTAACCATAAGTTTGTTTTCTGTGTCTGCGAGTCTGCTTCTGTTTTGTAAACAAGTTCATTTGTACTATTTTTTTAGATTCCACATGTAATTGATATCATATAATATTTGTCCTTGTCTGACTTACTTCACTCAGTATGATAATCTCTAGGTCCATCCATGTTTCTGCAAATGGCATTATTTCATTTGTTAATGGCTGAGTAATATTCCATTATGTGTGTGTGTGTGTGTGTATATATATATATATATATATATGTATGTACACATACATACACCACATCGTCTTTAACCATTCATTGGTTGATGGACACTTAGGTTGCCTCCATGTCTTGGCTACTGTAAATAGCTGGCACACTTACTTCTTATTAGCGGAAGCCAGAATTATAATCACATATGTGCACTCTGCTTACCCCTGCTGCTCATTTTCCACCTAAAGTTTAAAAGGTCATAGAACTAGGGCTTCCCTGGTGGCGCAGGGGTTGGGAGTCCGCCTGCCGATGCAGGAGATGCGGGTTCGTGCCCCAGTCCGGGAAGATCCCACACGCCGCGGAACGGCTGGGCCCGTGAGCCACGGCCGCTGAGCCTGCGCGTCCGGAGCCTGTGCTCTGCAACGGGAGAGGCCACAACAGTGAGAGGCCCGCGTACCGCAAAAAAAAAAAAAAGGTCATAGAACTAGAAACCACCCAATTTCTGAGTTACTGTGGGTGAAGTGCCACAACAGCCTCTAATGCTGATATGTTGAAAGTAAAAACCATTAATCACTTTATCACTGACAACTTATTCTACTCAGGAGCCCAGGCCCAGAAGCATCCAATTCTCCTGAGAGTTAGGAGTTATTAATCATTCTGAGTTAGCAATTGTAAATTTCCTGATTATCAACATTATAGTTTTAAGGGTGCACAGGTAGGAATGTCTAGCATTTTTACTTTGAACTATTATTCCCCCAACCCCACAAGACACATATCCTGACTCCCTAAATGATACTGTTCTTCCAGCTGCACAGATGTGGCAATAACCTTGTCACACAGACTCGTGATGCTCCTCTGATCGTCCATTCATTCCCCATTCATCATTCAGCAAACATTTATTGAGTGGCTACTCTACCCCAGACAGTGTAATAGGTGCTGGAGATAAAGAGTTGAATAAGAAACAGTCCCTGCCCTCTAGTTTGTAAACCGATGACAAAGTCTGACATGTAAACAGGTAATTTAAAATATTGCCTGTGACGGGCTTCCCTGGTGGTGCAGTGGTTAAGAGTCTGCCTGCCGATGCAGGGAATACGGGTTCGTGCCCTGGTTCGGGAAGATCCCACGTGCCGTGGAGTGGCTGGGCCCGTGAGCCATGGCCGCTGAGCCTGTGCGTCCGGAGCTTGCGCTCCGCCATGGGAGAGGCCACAACAGTGAGAGGCCTGCGTACCGCAAAAACAAAAACAAACAAAACAAAACAAAACAAAACAATAAAATATTGCCTGTGAAGAAATGAAATGAGAGCAGAGGGAGATAAACAGCTGGGTTGCCCTGGTTGCTGGAAAGGTTTTGCTGAGCGTTAACATCTGAGCTGGAACTTGAAAGATGACTAGAAATTTTCCAGAGGAAGGAAGCGAGGAAAGGTATTCCACACAAAGGGAAGGCCCTGTTTTGAAGGAGAGCTGTGGGAATTCAGAGCTTGGTAAGGGAAACTCAGTCTGGTGAGAATGGAAAGATAAGGCTGCATGACGTGAAGGCTGGGAATGACCTGATGCCAGGAGAAGGGGTTTGGCAAAGGAGGGCCACAGAGGTGGGTGTTTTAAGTTAATAGACTTTCTTGTTTTTTTAGAGTCGTTTTAGGAAACTGAGCAGAAAGTACAGCGAATCCTCACATTCCCACCCCAACGGTTCTTCCTGTTATTTAACACCTTACATCAGCCAATCAGGCACCAGAGGTTTGTAAGCAAGAGGATAATAAGGGTGCTTTGGTATTGTAGGAAGATTCCTGGCATTTGTGTGCTGACAGGACTGGAGTCGGGGTATACTAGTGGCAGGAAGACCAGTCACAAGGCCATGGCCAAAGTCCATGTGATGGCTGAGGAGAGGATAAACCACAGCAGAGGTGTTAGGGGTAAGAGACAGGATGGATTCTATTCTGGAGACATTTCTCTGCTAAGTGCTTAGCAAGATTTGGTAGCTGAATGTGAGGGAGTGAGAGGGAAGAAGGAGTTTAGTTCGGGCAACCATTCCAGCCATCAGTTTATTACTGTTCAGCTCCAGAGTCACCCTTCAGTAGCTTCTCTGCCAGAAGGAACTGGCCTCTGTAAGTATTTCTCCGATACCCTGTGAGTAGGGGGTGCAGGAGGGACACTGCAGGAAGAAGGAAGCTTCTCTTCCTGGTGTCGAATGTTGAGTTCTCCTTTTTCTCCTCTTGCTACATGACAAGCAGTAGTACAGATGTGTGGGGACATCCAAAGGCTCCCTGCCCCAGATGCACACCCAAGACATGCAGTCTCTGGCTTGGCTGGGTACCATATATCTGTAGCCCTCCCCATTCACACATGACACGCTCCAGGTCTCATGCTCATCATAGTGTCCTGACTTCCTCTGTGACCTGCCCATCAGACTGGGCTTACCTGCACCCCAGAGAGTCGATTCCTCTACCCAGTAACTGTTGATAAGCTCTGGCATGGACATTCAGTCAACGTCCCCATCACCCAATGGACTGTAACAATACCTCTCCAATGAGACCTGAGCCCCAGCCCTGGGGAGGAAGACCCACTGCCAAAGCTGTCCTTCCTTGGGTAGTCTCCCTCAGCCCTAGGCTGCCTTGCAGAGTCCTCTTTACATTTTATAATTACTCCCCTATCGTAGTTTCATAATTCTTATATTAAGCTTCCTTTCTTCAGTTACTGTAAGGTTTCTGCCTTATGACTGGATGGATAGAGCAACTGAGTGGATGGTGGCCCTAAATGAGTCAGGGCAGGAGGAACACCTTTTGGTGGTAAAGACAGTGAATTCAGATTTGCAATTGCTGCATTTAGGGTGCTTGCGGGACTTCCAGGTGGAGAAATCAAATAAGTGATTGGGGCAGGGGTCTGGAACTCAGGCTGGTGATACAGATGTCTTGGGCACATATGTGGTAGATGAAGTGAAGTCACCCAAAGACATGTAGAGTCTCAAAGGTAAGAAAGATCAAGAATGGAATCCTTAGGATTCCCAAAGTCCAAGGACAAGGCAGAGCAAAGGGGTCAGCAAGAGAGGTCAGAGGACAAGTCCCACAGGTAGGAGAACTAGCAGAAGCCAAGGAAGGAGACAATGTCTTAGACCACTCAAGAGAAGCAGTTCATCTTCAGAGGTTGCTTGGAAGTTCACGATGTTCTCAGAAACAACATCCCCAAGAGGGTCAAAATGTGTAAGATGTAAACTGGTCACCTCCATGAACACTTCCCGTTTGCTAAGAGTGAACAATTATCAAGGGATAGCTGGTGTATGACGGTCTTTGCTTCACTGTGAAATATACCCGCAGGCTCACAGCTCATGGGTGCCTCTGGACTATAAAAACACTCACATCCCTTGGGATATGAGGCCCCATCCCTTGGGATATGAGGCCCTGAGATCCTCTCTGACGCTGAGAAGGCAATGGGAACAAGTGTGCGATGCCTTTTGCCACTCCAGTGGTGGAGTTTAACAAGGATGCCGGAAAAATAACTCCACCCCTTAGGAGTCTTCTTGGACTCGGGGGCGTGCAGAGTGGATCTGGAGTCAGTTGGACGCCGCTGGTGTGAACTGAAGAGCTGTCTCATCATTCAGACATTTCCTGGGGAGATCTGGTCTCAGATACAAGCTGTTGGCATTTGATCAGTCATACCAAATACCAAGCTGCCCAGTGCCTAATTGGCATACAGCTCTTGGATTTGTAACGAGAGGGTCTTGGAACTTTGAGTGCTAAAATTTGCATGCAGTTTTTGACATTTTATGTGCCCATGGGACACAGTGAGAACTCATGGTCAATTTGCCTGGCAGCATAGCTGCATAGACAAATCACTTGACAAATCTCCGGATCCAGTACTGTTCTGTATTCTGTATGATCTCTCCATTGACACCTAGGAAATCATCTTCTGTGCTCTTATTAGATGGGGCAATTTGATTTTTATGTTTTGGTCTTATGTCTACATTGGGTTTTTCTGTAGGATACTTGGTTCCTAACCTGATATGCTCAACTATGCTTCCTAGGGACTGGGGGGACAGATACAAAGCCTTTTGAAGTAGGATGGAGCCATCTTATGAAATGTATTTATGATGGCTCTAAATGTCAGTTTTAAAAAATTGTCATTTCTCAAGACACAAAGACTAAACAGAAACTGTGTATTAGAGAAGACCAGCTATTGGGGTCGGAGAGGCGGAGGGTGTGGCCAAGATGACCTGGGCACGGACAGTGGCTGCTTCCCTAGCATCTCCTTTCTTACACGGGTATATCCTGGCTTTACAGACACGTGTAAATACTACCAGCCGGCAAAACCTTTTTAAAACCAAACAACGGGGACTTCCCTGGTGGCTCCGTGGTTAAAAACCCACCTGTGAATGCAGGGGACATGGGTTCGATCCCTGGTGCGGGAAGATCCCACATGCCGCAGAGCAACTGAGCCAGTGTGCCACAACTACTGAGCCTGTGCTCTAGAGCCCGCAAGCCACAACTACTGAGCCTGCAAGCTGCAACTACTGAAGCATGCGCACCTAGAGCCCGTGCTCCGCAGCAAGAGAGGCCACCGCTGTGAGAAGCCTGCGCACCGCAACGAGGAGTAGCCCCCACTCTCCACAACCAGACAGAGCCCGCACCCAGCAATGAAGACCCAATGCAGACAAAAATAAATAAGTAAAATTAAAAAATAAAAAAACAAAAACAAAAGAGAAACCAAACAACGGATTCTCTCTTTGGATAACGCAATCTGTGCATGCACCACATAGAATGAAATAAAACCACTCACACGGACCCTCTGATTAGTTTTAGAAATGGGGTCCCCTAAAAGCCTGCCCCTGTCAACTCCTGAGATTAAACGTTTTGGGGGAAGGACAAGACCTAAAATGTCTCTTTGTCCTCAATTATGTATTTTCTTTCGATCTTCCTCTCTCAACTGCTGGTTTTCAGGCAGTTAAGTTAATAGAGCTTTCAGCTGAGCATTTCACAGTTGGTGGTGGAGACGTTTAGCTGCCTTGAATCATGTCGAGGTTATTGTGTGAATCTGTTTGGAAAGGGGACAAAAGCAATGATAAAGGTGTCCACTCTAAACCCTTTGAGAAACAGCAAAAATTTAAATGCTGCTGTTTTTCCAGTGAGATGCCTATGGGCTTTGTGGATTTTTTTTTTTTTTTTTTTTTTTTTTGCGATACGCGGGCCTCTCCCGTGGCGGAGCACAGGCTCCAGACGCTCAGGCTCAGCGGCCATGGCTCACGGGCCCAGCCACTCCGCGGCATGTGGGATCTTCCCGGACCGGGACACGAACCCGCGTCCCCTGCATCGGCAGGCGGACTCTCAACCACTGCGCCACTGGGGAAGCCCGTGGATTTTGTTTTTTAAACAAAGACCCATTTGAGTATCCTATAGGCTCTGGACCTTGCCTTTGAACTAAAACAAAACAAAACAAAACAAACACACAGAAAAGCAACCAAACAAACAAAAACAAACTTGTGTCATCCCCCAGAAAAACAGTCACATTATTATTTACCATGGGTTGCCCTCTAGCAGATGATTCAGTATTGCAAGCATTTTATTCAGAAAGTTTTTCCTTACCAGCTCTCTGGCATATATATTATTATGTCTATATTATCGACCTAGAGCTGGTCTTAAGAAGACATGCAGAAGAGAACCTGCCCAGTCCTCCCTCTTGGCCGGCCTGGGCCCCCTAAGTGTTTACAAAGGCTGGACTGGGATCTAATCTATGCAGAATTGAAGAGCAGATGGGCACACACTAAGGGACCGGGCCAAGTGAGATTAAGCAGCTCCATTCCACAGATCTCACTGCTATGACGAGTAGAAGGGCTGCACAGCTTGCCAGGGCAGGGCTGGATGGCTACTGAGGACAACTGGGATCTTAGGATGAGGGACTGGGAAGGATCACAAATGGTTGTTTGTTTTGTTAGAAGTGCGGGGCATTGTGGGGGCCAGATGATGGGCATGTGTGAGTGGTGAGCTTAGATGCTACTGAGCATAACTCCCGGGGAAATTTCAAGTTTTCATTGGTGATGTCTGAGGGAACGCTCCCAAGCCTCAGCAGGACAACCAGGATGCCCTCCTGTTGCTTTGGACATTGGTCCATTTTCAAAGTGACTCTCGTGAAGACTCCACATGGCAAATGCACTGAACAGTCACTGAACTTGTAGGGGATGCATGGGTCATTGTATTGACATGGCCCTATTACAGATGAGCAAGGTTTGTTTTCAGCTACTGGTAATACTCATTTCTTTAATCTACTGATTCTGAAGACACTGCAACAGGCTCAGTGTCCTGCCTTTCAAATTTTTTGATTCACTTCCATGTTCAATTAACATGATTACAAAAATAAATTTAAAACTAATCGTAATATAATTCTGTATATAATCTGCATATAATTCCATATCTCACAACTCAGCATTTGCAGTTACAGGAACCCATAGCTGTTATGAGAACAGTTCCTAATAGCCTGGAAAGTGACTTAACTGCAGTTTAAGTTGACACTGTGATATAAATAGTGACATTGCTATTATTTCAGGATCATTACACTGTGAGGAAGAATAGGTTGCAATTAAGCTATGGTAGAAGGGTCATCAGGTTCCATCAGTATCAAGACAGTAAACAAAATGGTGAGGAGATGGGAAACAGTATGATATGGAATGGTTGAAAAGGCTGGAGTCTAACAAAAAAAAAAAAACCTTCCTGAACACGCATTTTATTGACACCCAGTCAGGTACTGGGTCCCGGGGATTTTACCTGCTTGATAATTTGGGCCCCCATGTTGCCCCTCCATCCCCATTGCCCAGGTACGTTACACACCAATCTTTCTGCCTTTCTCCTTCTCCCACCATCCCTTCTTGTCCTCTCTACACAAACATCTGACATATTTGCCTAAAGTGAAAATCTGACAGTGTCATTTCTCTGCTAAAAGTCATCCAGTGGCTCTTTATGACTTGTAGGATAAGTGATTATCATGTTGCCAAGCAAACCTATAAGGACTTTGGAGATGCTGTTTCCTTTGTATCGTGTACCATTTCTTCTCTCCCTTTCCTCCTACTGCCCAGATGCTGACTTGAAGGTCCATGAAAACACTGCTCTTAACCCCACCCCCTGCCCCAACCTGTGATTGCATTTGCCTGCACTCCCTCTACATGGAGAGGCAGCCAGGCTCTTCTCCCTGCCAAGCTCCATCCCATAGGCACCTGCTTAATTCCTACCTGCCTTTCAAGACTCAGTTCAAACTCATCTCCTTGGTGATGCCTCTCTTGACTCCCCAAGGAAGGGTTATCTCCTCCATCTTACTGCCACACAGCATCTTGCTTTTAATCTCTGCAACTGCACTTATCATATTTTTAATTCGTTTTGATGATGCATTGTGTCCTATGCTAAACTCTAAACTGTTAAAGATAGCCAGCAATCTTTTTTTTTTTTTTTTTGGATAATGACTCCTTTCATTTTACTTTCTAATGTCTTTTTAATATTTATTTATTTATTCATTTATTTATTTGGCTGCGTCGGGTCCCACTTGTGGCACTCAGGATCCCTAGCTGTGGGCATGTGGGATCCTCAGTTGCAGCGTGCGGACTCCTAGTTGCGGCATGTGGGATCCAGTTCCTGGACCAGGGATTGAACCCGGGCCCCCCC
>RJWK010072465.1:0-10457 GCA_004363435.1 Platanista minor
ATTAAAAAAAAAAAATGTTCCTAGAAAGGTAGAGGGGGTTGTGGAGGGGTGTGGGAGGGAAACATGGAACCTTCTTGAAGGACAGGTAGAGGAACACTATGCGAGAGTAGTTAAGAGGTTTAAAGAGGAACATGATGGTGATGGGCTGGCATGGAGGGGCAGGAAGGTAAGTTTTAGGTAAGTAGAGAAGGGGAGGGTGTTTTATTGGTGAGAATAGTAGAGAAGCAGATTGAAGATAGTTTTCTTGGAGAACATAATTTTTAAAAAATTGAGATTGGGTGCATAGCATGTCTCACATGCTGCTTAATAGCCTCTAGTTACCTTGAAAAGTCAAGAAAGTAAAATCTTAGGATTTCTTCTGAAACATGTTCAAATTCAAGTTTTGTGGTAGATGACCTCCCTGTGCTCAGCAGCCCTCCCCGGTTAGTTTTCTGATTGCAGGGAGAGGATCAGTTCGCTCCCTCATGCAGTTACGGGGGCAGTGCTGTTCACCTGGCAGACACTTAGCTTAGGAGGTAATTTTCTGTGGTGTCATTATTCCTTGAGTGACAGAACCGCCAAATTTTAGAGACTGGAGAGATTTAAACTTCTCCTTTTAGATGGAAATGAGAAAACTGAGGCTCAGAAAGGTTGAGAGACCTGTCTAGAAAACCATCGACGTTAGCGGTTAAACCAGGCTTACTCCTGGCGTCTCCTGAGTTCTCATCCATTGCCCTTCTTGCAGCTTCATTGTGTCTAAACCAGCAGGCACCTTGACCTGGAGACTGCAGGTTGTCACGCCTCCTGCATTTCCCCAGACACAGTGATCATCTCCTCGCCTGTGTGGAAAGACGATGGGTTTCGTCTTTTTTACTTTTCCACTTGGTTAGTTTTAACCTCGGGCCACTTACTTAACCTCTTTGCCTAATGTTCTTTATATGTTTTGTTTATTTTTTATGTTTTTGATTTTTGCATATTTATCTTTTTTTTTTTCTTTTTCATCTTTATTAGAGTCTAATTGCTTTACAATGGTGTGTCAGTTTCTGCTTGATAACAAAGTGAATCAGTTCTACATACACATATGTTCCCATATCCTTTATATGTTTTGGTAAGAATACTATTCTAGTAAGGTCGTTGTCAGGATTAAGTTAGATGGCCTTTTCTTTGTGCTTGGTGTATTTTAAGAATTTAGTAAATGTAGCTTTTTTCCTCCTTTCTTTCTTTTCCCCTAGAGCACTTACCACATTGTATTTATTTTACATGTGCCAGGTGGGATTCTTGGAGATTTCCCCTCAATGATCTCTCAACTTTGTATGTGTAATAGTATTATGTGGTCTATGGGTATAATTCTTAAAATAAAAAGCAAAGCATTCAAGGCTACTCCTTGAATAGGAATGCTGCTGCCATAGTTCAGTTGTCTGTCAGAGAAGAATCAGGCATCTCTTGTTCATTTTCAGTACTCATAACAATTCTATAATAAACAGACCTTACTTCCTCTATTGTTACTTGTCTGAGCCTTGTTTTGACTTAAGAGAATTTCATTGTGTGATTCTTCAAGGAAAAGGTATTGTTTGGTTCCTTTGGCTCCTGGTTTCTGTCCCTGACTGTTTCTGTGATTGCCTTGCAGAGCTTGGAGGAACGGCAGTGCGATGATGGAGCGTCTCAGGAGGACGAGGGGTTTATGGGCATGTCCCCCCTCTTACAAGCCCACCACGCCATGGAGAGAATGGAAGAGTTTGTGTGTAAGGTAAGGTGGCCCTTTCTTGTCGTTAACGTGCTGTATGTTTACTCCTTCCCAAACAGGAAACTTTAAGGAGAGAGGCATGTGGCGGTGTGGGGGGCAGAAGCAGTGTCAAGACTTTAACCCCGTTCAAGGCACAAGTTCTTTGTTTGCCTGCACAGCCATGATAAAGGTTTGATAACACTACATTATCCAGCTGGGAAACAAGGCTTTCCTGAAAATAGGTTCACAGAGTAGGTGTCTTGTTGGCCATTTAGACAAGACAGAATGAAAAAATTGGGGGTGTTCAATGCCTGGAGATGCTGAAGTGCCATCTCCAAGTCCCTTGAATCTGTTCTGCTGTGATAGCAAATGTGCTGCTCTTCTTAGGGATTGCGTGGCTAATCAGACTCCTCTTCAGATGGGAATTGCCCAGTTTTCACACACATCTAGTATCTTCAGTGTAGCTGGTGTGTTTTGTGATTCATTAGGATCCATGTGGGGATTTTCCCCCCCTAAAATGGTAACTGAAATTGGGGTTGCTTGTTTAGAGAAAATGGTCAGGGACCCTGGTACAGGTATAGCCTCTCGGTCCATCTGATCCATAGGAGCCCTGACAGGTATGACCTCAGGTCAACACAATTCAGTGTGTGTGTGTGTGTGTGTGTGTGTGTAAATTCATTTATTAAACATTTTTGAAGGACTCTTGATCATTTAGAGAAAAATTTTTCTGACACTTAGCTTTTTCATGAGTTTTATGAAAGCAAGACTTTTTATGCATGTAGTCGTAGATCCTGAAAACTGAGTTTAGGTTTTCCTACATGCACGATGATTCTAGAAATAATTGGGGCCAGTTGACTTAGAGTCCTATACTTTGGACCAGAGCTGAGAAGAGAATGTTATAATCTGGATATAGACATCTCTTCCAAGACAGAGGGATTGGGGGGTGGGGGGAGGAGCTGGGGAGGAGTAGTGGGAGGGTCTAAACATTTACAGATCTACTTTTAGAGCCTTGAAAATTTGAATCAGTGTTTGAAAACTGGTGAAGAAAAAGCCAAGCAAAACAATAGACCCATTCTAGTAATCAGTGTCTCTGGAGAATTGGCACGAAGGGATACAAAAGATATATTTTGTTTTTCAAAAAGCAAGTTTGGTGTTAAATCTCAAAGTTCAATATTCAGTGTCTGGCCATTAGGGATTTTTATATTAATGGATCCGTGGGGTCCTGTAGCTAACTTGACCGTCTCTTTGTTCTCCCTTCTGAACCAAGAGTAGAGAATAAAACAGATAAAACTTTCCAGTTTAAGAGCTAATGGGTGAATAAATGGGCACTTTTTTGCTACAGACTATAATTTACTGAAGGAAAAGTAGTGATTATTACCAACCCCTTATCATCTGCTAGCAGTGTGTCTGTGATCAGAGGGAGAGGCTTCCTGGGTCGCCCCACACACTGCGGCCCAGCACCTGACCGTCCTTGATAAACCTAGTGACACAGGGTTCTTTCTTGGATTGGAAGCAAGTAGACAGACAGTTTAAAATGAAGTGTCCTGTCACCTTGCTGGTCCAGGCGCTTTCCCTTTTGGAAAAGCTTTTCTTATAGGGATAGGGAACAAAACCATTTAGGCTTACAGAGTATCCAAGTTGTTTTTTTTTTTTTTTTTTTTTTTTGCGGTACGCGGGCCTCTCACTGTTGCGGCCTCTCCCGTTGCGGAGCCCAGGCTCCGGACGCGCAGGCTCAGCGGCCATGGCTCACGGGCCCAGCCGCTCTGCGGCATGTGGGATCTTCCCGGACCGGGGCACGAACCCGTGTCCCCTGCATCAGCAGGTGGACTCTCAACCACCGCGCCACCAGGGAAGCCCAGAGTATCCAAGTTTGATCTTGGTGTCTCTTTCCCAGCCTTCAGTAGTTGCTGTTCACGAGCATCGTCAGGGCCCATGTGGGATAGGAGGTGTTCTGTGCGTCACTTTTGTAAATTAAGTTTTGTGCATTGTATGGTCTAATACAAACCTAGTGGACCATTGCTAAGATGTTTGATTTAGGCATTGTCCTTGTCAAGCTTATAAATAAATGTGTCTTTGACTAAGCTGTGACCTTATTCTTCCCCAGGAGGGGAAAGAGAATACCTGTTTGGGTTGGCATTTGGCTACACTGCAAGTTGAGCCATGTGGGTGCGGTGTCTGAAAATGACACTATTACAGTATAATTATGAAAGCACAGCTCCTTGGCCCAGTCTTTAGACACCAGAATGTTTGTTTAGAAACAATGGGGAAAGTCACTCTGACATTGTAGGCATGTAAGAAACTCGGCATTCTTTTTGACTATTTTGGCCGTGTGGTGGATGACACAGTAGCACTTTTCATTTGATCACAGCAGAGCTGTTTCCATGTTGTGAACTACCTTGAGGGAGGTGAGGATTGATTTCTATCTTAGAAAATAAAATGCTCCCAAAATAAAACGGAGTAGCAGCATCTTGTAACAAATTATTTTATTTTGTTGTATGTTAGGAACAAGCAGGGAATGGCCAGGTTAGCCCAGGCCTCAGGTTTTGAGTTGGAAGGTGAAAGGGCCAGCGGGGAGGGTAGGGAGAGGAGGGAAAGTGAGTTTGAGTGTGAAGAGCGTCGCTGCTGTTCTTCAGTTGTCTGTGTCCACTCCCTTTGGGGTTCCACAGAGGACCAGTCCTCTGAAAACGCCCCTAAGGAAGGGTTAGGGGGAGCAGAGAACAGCAGACTCTTGTGGAGGGAAAGGGTGGGCATGGTGGCTGGCAGGTGTGGGGTTCAGCCGTGCTGCTGGTCACAGGGGCGTCGACGTCAGAGTGGAAGCCACAGGTAGACATGTTCCTGCATCCTTCCTTGCATCTTTTTGGCTCAGCAGAAGCAGGTTAGTTTTTAGGCTTAAGTGATTTTGTGCTGTGAGCTAGCTCACTGGGCTGAGAGAGACATGATTAGGAGCAGAGTGGAGACACGCCCTTTTTAGGAGGGGCTTCCACACTCCTGATCCCTTTCCTTTAGAGTCTGATGGGGGCCTGACAGCGAGGAAAGAGGGGACCCGGAGGGCAGGAGGCTGAGCCCCTTTGCCCGCTCCACAGCATTGGTCATGAGCTCTCAGGTGGCAGCCTGTGGGGACAGGCAGGACCGCGCGTCACCTTCGGGGTGGCTGCTGGGGTTTGCCACCTCGTTTATGAAGTGCTTTGGGTCGTTCCTGTGATCCTCACAACTTCCTCACCAAGCGATTGAAGCACTCGTGTCCTCGTTTTATAAGTGTGGACACTGAGGCTTGAGGATTTTGTAATTAATTAAAGCTCATTCAACTAGTTAACGGCAGAGATCCAAGATTTTCTGACTCCTGCGCTCTTCTCTGCTTGCCGTGTTTGCTGCGATGGGAAGAGGAGGAGTAAGGGAGAGGGAGAGACTTTAGCAGAAGGTACATAGGTGTGATTCCGTGTTCTTCTTCCACCAACAGGGATATTAAGTATAACAGTGGTCTTATTGAACACGACAGGGATTTTTGCAGAGGTAAAGTCTGTGGTGGAGGATGAAGGATGGGCGGGGCATCTGTATGGGTGGGACTTCAGCCCCCTCTTGCTACCTTTAGCCAGACTGAAACAGAGCTGGAAAGCTCTGTTTTTTGGGTATTTTCTATAACTTCATTTCATTTGCTCTTCCCTTTTCCTAAGAAAAGTCCTGTCCCCGCCCCCTCATCCCCTGCCTTTAAAAACATGTTTTTCCTCAATCAAGTTTTTAAAACCTCAGAATATGGGACATTATACCTTTGAATGTTATTTGTCTTTCTAAAGATGAGGTATTTTTTCTCATTATAAGCCAGTGTGGTGAGAGATAGCTGTCAGTATTTCTCAGTTGACATTAAACTCAGACGTATTTGCTAATATTCTTCCAGGTCTGGGAAGGTCGGTGGCGAGTAATCCCTCACGATGTGCTACCCGACTGGCTCAAGGATAACGACTTCCTCTTGCATGGACACCGGCCCCCTATGCCTTCTTTCCGGGCCTGTTTTAAGAGCATTTTCAGAATACACACTGAGACAGGCAACATCTGGACACATCTCTTAGGTTTGTAACAGCAGTGATATAATGTGATCATTCTGTTTCTCCCCCCACCAGTGTATATGAGGGTAAGGACGGAACTTAAAAAATGCATTTTGGTTTTGCCGTTTTTGTTTTCTGGATTTCTAATGAAGAAGTTTCTCAGTGGTTGTCTCTGTGATAGTCCTTGTTGGCACGATGATTTTATTATAGCTAGGTTGTATTTCTCTGTACTAGATTTTCAGACGTGTCCTTAAACCAGACAAAGGAAAAGGCACCGTACAGAATGGGTTATAATATTTTAATGAGCATGGAGAGGAAAGTAGTTATTTAATAGAAGTAAGCTGATTTTTGAAAGTCATTACTTAGAATATTCACAATTCAATTTCAGTTTGTCTTGAAGTAGAATGTGATCGATGATATTTCTTTCCATCATGATTGCACATTAAAGAAAGAATGCAGTGGGGGAGACAACAGTCTTTTCAACAAATGGTGTTGGGGAAAACTGAGTAACTAGTATGCAAAAGAATGAAGTTGGACTCCTAATTCACACCATATAGAAGAATTAAGATGGATCAAAGACCTAAACATAAGAGCTAAAACTATAAACCCATTAGGAGAGAACATAGATCTAAATCTTTATGACCTTGGATTAAGTGACAGTTTCTTAGAATTGACACCTAAAGCATAAGCAACCAAAGAAAAAATAAGTTGGACTTGATCAAAATTTAAAACTTGGGACTTCCCTGGTGGTCCAGTGGTTAAGAATCCGCCTTCCAGTGCAGGGGACACAGGTTCAATCCCTGGTCGGGGAACTAAAATCCCACATGCCGTGGGGCACCTAAGCCCACATGCCGCAACTTCTGAGCCCACACGCCACAACTAGAGGGAAGCCTGCATGCTGTAACTAAGACTTGACGCAGCCAAATAAATAAATAAAATATTAGGGCTTCCCTGGTGGCGCAGTGGTTGAGAGTCCGCCTGCCGATGCAGGGGACAAGGGTTCGTGCCCCAGTCTGGGAAGATCCCTTATGCCGCGGAGCGGCTAGGCCCGTGAGCCACGGCCACTGAGCCAGCGCATCCGGAGCCTGTGCTCCACAACGGGAGAGGCCACAAGAGTGAGAGGCCCGCGTACTGCAATAAGCAGATAGATAGATAAATAGATAGATAAATAAAAATATTAAAAAAAAATTAAAAACTTTTGGGACTTTCCTGGCGGTACAGTGGTTAAGACTCCACAGTTCCAATGCAGGGGGCATGGGTTCAATCCCTGGTTGGGGAACTAAGATCCCACATGCTGTGCAGCGTGACCAAAAAATTAAAAAAATAAAAAATAAGGGCTTCCCCGGTGGCGCAGTGGTTGAGAGTCCGCCTGCCGATGCAGGGGACACGGGTTCGTGCCCCGGTCCAGGAGGATTCCACATGCCGCGGAGTGGCTGGGCCTGCGCGTCCGGAGCCTGTGCTTCGCAACGGGAGGGGCCACAACGGTGAGAGGCCCACGTACCGCAAAAAACAAAAAAAACAAAAAAAACAAAAAAACTTTTGTATGTCAAAGGATATTATCAAGAAAGTAAAAAGGTAACCCACAGAATGGGAGAGAATATTTGCAAATCATATATCTGGTAAGGGTCTAGTGAAGAACTCTTACAACTAAACAATAAAAAGACAACTCAGTTTTAAAAATGGGGAAAGCATCAGAATAGACATACAGGTGGCCAGTGAACAAACGAAAAGATGCTCAACATCCTGAGTCATTTGAGGAGGTGCAGTGAGATACCACTTCGCAATCACTAGAATGGCTGTTATCAAGAAAATGGAAAATAACAAGTCTTTGCCAGGATGTGGAAAGGTTAGAACTCACGTGCATTGCTGGGGGAAGGTAAAATGGCGCAGCCCACAGAAAATAGTTGGGCAGTTCCTCAGAAAGTTAAACAGAGTTACCGGCAATTTTAATTCTAGGTATATATCCAAGAGAATTGAAAACATGTTCACACAAAAATGTGTACATGAATGTTCTTAGCATTATTCGTAATAATGCTGAAAGTGGAAACAACCCATGTATCAGCTGATGAGTGAATAAAATATGGTATATCCATATCATGGCCATAGAAGGGGTGAACTGCTGATAATGTGCTGCAACATGGGTGGGCCTTGAAAACATGCAAAGTGGGAGGAGCCGGACACCAAGGCCAAGTATGGTATGATCCATATACATGAAGTACCCAGAATGGGGAAGTCCATAGAGACAGAAAGTAAATTAGTGGTTGCCTAGGGTTGTCTAGTGGGGAATGGGAGATGGCTGAACAGGTATAGGACTTCTTTTTGGGGTGATGAAAGTGTTCTAGAATTAAATAGTGGTGATGATTGCACAACCTTGTGAATATACTGAATAGTCTGGCCTTACCCGATTTGATGTACATTTCTTATCCCGCATTTGATTTCCACTAAGACTGCAAGTTCCAGACTGCTAGTGCAGTGAGAGTAGAATAGACAATCAGGTTTGTTGCTGACTTCTACTCGAGGGTAAATGCTTTATTAAATGGATCAAACAGAATCACTTAGTAAATGTTGAACTTCTTAATTTCTGTGCCTGTCTTGTGTTAAGTGGCCTTTCCCTAGGCAATAAGAACATGGTATCTCACTGTGAACTGGTTATGAAATGGCCCAAATGGGCATTTCATTGTCCTTAACTCCCCAATCTGTTGGGCCAATGGGTGAGGACCAGAGAAGCATAAGGTTCCTTGACAGCTACTGGTGGAGAAAAGCTGTATTTCCTGGCAGAGTTTGGAGGTATCAGCATTCACTGCAAAGGAGAATGCAGAATGGGCCTTTGAAACCTGGGCTACAACATATACGGCCAAAACTTTATAAATGAAATTTCACATGGGATCTAGATGTAGAAGTGGGTTTTTCTACTTTTTTAGTTTAATCTTTTTTTTTTTTTTAACATCTTTATTGGAGTATAATTGCTTTACAATGGTGTATTAGTTTCAGCTGTATAACAGTGAATCAGCGATACATATACATATATCCCCATATCCCCTCCCTCCCACCCTCCCTCTCCCACCCCTCTAGGTGGTCACAGAGCACCGAGCTGATCTCCCTGTGCTATGCGGCTGCTTCCCACTAGCCATCCATTCTACATGTGGTAGTGTATATATATATGTCCATGCCACTCTCTTCTAGTCTTTTAAGAAGTAGCAGGCATTGTCTATTTTCTTTTTTGGATTAGTGGTAAGTTATTCTGTATACTGAGTTTGTGAAACTGAGGAGCATATGATACCAACAGTATTTGGAGTAGACCAGCATTTTGGATAAGGTTCAATTATTTGGAAAAACTTGGAAAGTCCTCATGGAGCTTTCGATTTAGATGTCAGGGTTGAAAACATAATCAGTGTACAACACTCGAGTATGTCTTCAAAAGGCTAACCCTTTCCCTCTTCCCTAGGCTGTGTGCTCTTCCTGTGCCTGGGGGTCTTTTACATGTTTCGTCCGAACATCTCCTTTGTGGCCCCCCTGCAAGAGAAGGTGGTCTTCGGATTATTCTTCTTGGGGGCCATTCTCTGCCTTTCTTTCTCGTGGCTGTTCCACACAGTCTACTGCCACTCAGAAGGGGTCTCCCGTGTCTTCTCTAAGTAAGTATCTGCAAAGTCCATATTTGATCAGTGATGTAGAGTCCATGGGCTAGGGGAGAACTTCCAGCAGACGTGGCACAACCCTTGATACCATCCGCTGGGGACTTTGATCGGAACCTGTAGCAGGCAGTAATTTTTAACATTAAATGGATTTTTTTTTTTTCTGTCCTAGACTGGATTACTCTGGTATTGCTCTTCTGATTATGGGAAGCTTTGTCCCTTGGCTTTATTATTCTTTCTACTGCAACCCACAACCGTGCTTCATCTACTTGATTGTCATCTGTGTGCTGGGCATCGCAGCCATTATCGTCTCCCAGTGGGACATGTTCGCTACCCCGCAGTACCGGGGGGTGAGAGCAGGTAAGAGCTCGCAGAGGGCCCAAACCCTATTTGCCAGGCTTCGTTAAAGGGTCACCGTTGCCCAAGCATTATGTGAGGTGCTTGTGATGCAAAGATGGAGAAATCACACTTCCTGTTCTTGAGGGCCTCGTAATGTAGTAGGGGTGTCAGAGTGGAGGGGGTGCTGACCTATCGCAGTTGACCTATTTGGGGCGATACAGTGTACATGAGTTTAGGCCCGTACGCTGTCCTTATGGCTGTGGCTCCATAACCTTTGTAAAATAATGATTCCTCTTTCTCAGCTCAAGGTGTCCTTTTTATAGTGATTAGTTCTTTTTTTTGTTGTCATTTTTTGTTTTGTTATGTATTTTCATTTTATTAAAAAAAATTTCTTTTTCCCATGTATTTTCATTTTAAAATGTGTAAAAAAAAAAAAGTCTTCACTCCCACCTGATTGTGTTCTAAAGAGGCACCACACATCTTTTCTGATGTAGAGATAAAGAGGCTTTTTGTATTTAGGATAATGCCTGTTTAGTTGGAGATCAGTGGAAAGCCAGAAGCCCCTTTCTGGGTGAGGACCTGGACTGGTGACTGACCCCTCGGAGCCAGGGCTGTGTCTTCACTTTTCTACCCACCCAGTGTCAAACCCAGTACCTCCTGAGAATGAACAGGAAGTATTAGAAGGAATACTTTTCCTTTCAACCTTTTTTTTTTTTTTTTTTTGCGGTACGCGGGCCTCTTACC
>RJWK010072466.1:0-10465 GCA_004363435.1 Platanista minor
CTGAGCCTGTGCGTCCCAAGCCTGTGCTCCTCAACGGGAAAGGCCACAACAGTGAGAGGCCCGCGTACCTCAAAAAAAAAAAAAAAAAAAAAAAAAATCAGTGACTCCATGAAATAACTAAATTCAAAGAACACCCAATGAATCACCTGTGAGCTCTCTTCTAGGTGCTGGCATTTCACCTCATTCTTTCCTAGAAATCCCCACTTTTTGTTTTTGTTTTTTAATTGTTCAAGGTTTTCATTGAGGAGTTATGGGGTTTTTTTTTAATTAATTTATTTTATTTATTTGGCCGTGTCAGGTCTTAGTTGCAGCACGCGGGATCTTTCACTGCAACATGCAGGCTCTCTGGTTGTGGTGCACAGGCTCTCTATGTTGTGGCGTGTGGGCTCCAGAGCGCGGGGGCTCAGTAGTTGCGGTGTGCGGGCATAGTTGCCCCGAGGCATGTGGGATTTTAGTTCCCCAACCAGGGATCGAACCTGCGTCATTGGAAGGTGGATTCTTCACCACTGGGCTACCAGGGAAGTCCCACTTTTTCATCAAGGTTACCTGCTATATTCATTTCCTGGGGCTGCCATAACAAAGTACCAAAAACTGGATGGCTTAAAACAATAAAAATTTATTCTGTCACAGGTCTGGAGGCTAGAATTCCAAAATCTAAGTGTCAGCAGGGCCATGATCCCTCCAAAGACTCTAGGGGAATAACGCTTCCTTGCTTCTTCTTAGCTTCTGGTGGCTCCTGGCAATCTTTGGTCTTCTTTGGTTTGTAGTTTCATCACTGCAACCTCTGCCCTGTCTTCACCTGGCCTTTTTCCCTGTGTCACTCCTCTGTGTCTCTGTGTCTAACTCTTCCTCTCCTTTCTCTTATAAAGACATCTGTCACTGGCTTTAGGGTCCACCCTAATCCAGTATGACCTCATCTTAACTTGATTATATCTGCAAAGACCCTATTTCCGAATAAGTTACATTCACAGGTTCCTTCTGGTCGTTAGAATTTACGCATATCTTTTTGAGGGACACAGTTCAACTCACTATAGTTGGCAAATGACACACATCAGGAAAAAATATAACAAAGCAAAGAGCTATTAAACACTTGCTGTGTGCAAGGCACACATTCTAGGCACTTCACTCGCATTTACACTCTATGGTATTAGGCGCTGTGATTGTTTCTACTTCAGATGCAGAAATGGAGGCACAGAAACATTAAGTCATTTGCTCAATGTCACACAGATGGTAAATGGCAGAGCCAAAATGTGTACCCAAATAGAGCTCCAAAGCCTGCACCGTTTTCTGTTTCTCATTACTATAGTAATGACAGAGAGCAAATAGTAAAAATAGTTAAAGGTGAAGCAAGACTAGACTTCAGCATTTTATGCAGGATAAAATGGAATATTCTCTGCACAAAAGGAATATATTAATATCCTAAATATGCATGTTTCTTTGTTGAAACTTCCACTACCCCTTTGTTGTTAATTGAAGATTGAAGAAAGAATATGGTACATACTGGGTTATCGCTAGGTGAAAATTATTTTAGAAAGAGGTGATTTTCACTTCCTGGGGCCTTGCAGTTCCTTCCACTGCTTTCTGTGTATACCTTCTCACTTGCAAAAATTACAATTGTAAGGGCTGTGTGGCAAAATACAGTTTCCTAAAGAGGGGAAAGCCATGCATTTTGCTGTCTTGGGTTGGTTGTCTGATTTATCTCCAACTAATGATGCCGAGGTATTCCTCAGTCTGGGTATGTTGATAAATCTCAGATCTTCGTTTCCTGTTCATTCATAAATTTGCTTGAAGTTTTTCATTACCGAAATCATTAACTTTACCAAATATCAGTAGCTGCTTTTGTGTGTGCATAAAATTTCCTAGGATTAAATTACTTGTTCCATGTTAGAGCTTTCATTTTTTTAAAAGATGATAAGGCATCCTTTTTTTGTCTTTATTCTTGTCAAAAACCCAAATCATTTTCCCCACCTGAGTGATAATCAAAAGATGTATGTGCAGATGAATTAAGGAGAAGTGTAATGGTTACTTGTTTTCAATCTTATTATTTAATTTGCAAGGTTGGATATCCTGTATTGTGTTTGTCACATATACATGTAAATAGGTTTCCTGATCTAATTCGGAAAATAATCCACAGTGTTCCTCATAATTTATATGTATCTCTAACGTCCAGTTCATTTGCGAATTTCAGCTTTGGGGATTCATCTTCCATGTCTTGCTCCAGCTGGTTTCAGCCCCGAACTGAAAAGCTTGAGAGGATGTGGGTACAAGATGAAGCCAGAAGCGTGGCACTACCCAACACTTTCATTGGAGGGAATAACCTTTCTTGACCTTTGGAAAATGTTTTAATTTTCCATATTCTGTTTTATTTATTTCATTTTATTTTATTTTATAACTAAAAGTTTTTATTTTGGATTTTTTCACAGAATTAACCACATTACCTCTTCTGAGATCAACATCCTTTTGGACATGAAACATTTGTTAATAATTTCTGTCCCCCAACAGAAATTTTGTTTGTTTGTTTGTTTAATTTTTATTGAAATATAGTTGATTTGCAATGTTGTGTTAGTTTCAGGTATACAGCAAAGTGATACAGTTATATATATACATTTATATATATTCTTTTTTAGATTCTTTTCCATTATCGGTTATTACAAGTTATTGAGTATAGTTCCCTGTGCTATACAGTAGGTCCTTGTTGGTTATCAATTTTATATATAGTAGTCTGTATATTTTAATCCCAAACTCCTAATTTATCCATCCCTCCCCCATTGCCCCCTTCGGTAACCATAAGTTTGTTTTTTTATGTCTGTGAGTCTATTTCTGATTTGTAAATAAGTACATTTGTATCATTTTCTTAGATTCCACATATAAGTGATATCATATGATATTTGTCTTTCTCTGTCTGACTTACTTCACTTAGAATGATACTCTCTAGGTCCATCCATGTTGCTGCAAATGAAATTATTTCATTCTTTTTTGTGGCTGAGTAATAATCCATTGTATATATGTACCACATCTTCTGTATCCATTCATCTGTCGATGGACACTTAGGTTGCTTCCATGTCTTGGCTGTTGTAAATAGTGCTGCTATGAACATTGGGGTGTATGTGTCTTTTTGAACTAGAGTTTTCTCCGGATATGTGCCTAGGAGTAGGATTGCTGGATCGTATGGTAATTCTATTTTTAGTTTTTTAAGGAACCTCCATACTGTTCCCCATAGTGGCTGTATTAATTTCCATTCCCACCAACAGTGCAAGAGGGTTCCCTTTTCTCCCACCAACAGTGTAGGGGGTTTCTTTTTCTCCACATCCTCTCTAGCATTTATTATTTGTAGACATATTCTGTTTGTTTGTTTGTTTTTTAAAAGAAACAGAAACAGAAAATACTTGTCTTTTTAAGAGCAGCTTTTGTTCCTTTTACCAAATAAAGTTCAGTCATTTACAAATATGATAGCCAATGCCTGATTCTATCAGTTCTGAGAAAAGCCAGGGGTGAGAGTTGAATTCCCTTTACAGTTCACCTGGGTTCGTATAGAGGGCATTTTTTTTCCCAAACCACAAGCTGCACCCCAGCCAGCTCTGTATAGCATATATGACTATTGATAATGGAAGCCTATTGAAAAGAGAGCCTGGAAGGGCGCATATCCATTAACATTACTGGAAAATAACAGGACATTTATTCTGCTAAAAGTAGGTTAGTAGCATCATCCTCATGCACGTTGCTTCCTTAAGCAGAACTGATGGGGGCAGGGAGAGCACAAAGCAGTACCTTCCGAGGTCTTCTGAGTTACACTTGTTTGCGGTGTATAATACGTCACTTGACAGAGTGCAAACGCTACAAACATATTTCCCCAGAATAAATGTTTTCTATGCCAACTTTTCCTTCTGAGAAGAATATGTTAGTAGAAGTTTTCTATCCAGGAATCAGCAAACTGTTTTCATAAAGAGCCAGATAGAAAATATTCGGGGCTTTGTAGCCATAAGATCTCCATCGCAACTACTCAACTACCAATGTAGCATGAAAGCAGCCATAGACAATAAGTAAATGAATAAGCGAAGCTGTGTTCCAGTAAAGCTTTATTTATAAAAATAGGTGGAGAGCTGGATATGACCTGCATGCATAGCTTGCCAACACTTGCCCTCTAATCTAAGGACATGTCTATTTTATTCACAAATCACACCACTTTGTAATAAAACAATACTTATCATGGTAAGCATGACTAACATTTGTTGTCCTGACTAAGCCATTTATATGTATTAGCTCATTTAATCCTCACAACAATCAAGCCAATGATGCAAGTTCTACTATGACTCCCATTTTATAGAGGAGGAACCATGGCATAAACAGGTAAGATAACTTGTCTAACACCAGGAGTAAAAAGCAAAGCCAAGATTTGAACTCAGGTAGTTTCCATCCAGAGATCACGCCCTTAAATCAGAAGCCATACTGACCCTCAGGGAATATTTTGTGACCTTTATATTTAACTTTGAGACAGACTCTGTTCTGAACATAAATGAAGCACTTTCTCAAGCCAGCAACATGGGGGCAGACATTATATTTACTTTGTTAATTACCTCCATTCCCCTGCCTATTTCACAGGACATGCCCCACAAACACAGGACAATTGCTAAATCAGGAGATTAACTCACACTTGCCAGGGCCACAGGCAAGTAACAAAAGTAGCTAAACTTTGGCTCATTAGCTATAGGGTCCTCCAAGAGGTCATACACTGCTTGCACTGAGACGTCAGCCTTTCAAAGGTCTGTCCAGCTCTTAAATATGTGTAGTTAGGTTTTTCTGCTTACCTGTCTTTGAACTTGCAAATACTTGTTATGTAAACCAGCCTCTTGTGGACTCTTCATGCAAAAGAAGTAAGGGATAAAAAGAAAAGGAAGGGGAGTTTTGATTTTAGCAACACCAAAATGATAATGACCGTTTTAATTGAGCACTTGTGTTAAGCACATTACATACCTCTTTGTGGTAAGAGGTATGTATCCAGCATTGTGTTAAGCACATTACATACCTCTTATTTGGTGCTCACAAGATTCCATTTTAAGGCAGATATAATTACCCTGATGAATATTTTAAAAAACTAAAGCTTAGAAAGACTAAATAACTTGTTCAAACTTACAGTTAGTAAATATCTGAGTTAATATTCCAAGGCATGAAATTTTGACTCCAAAAGCTGGATGCTGCACCCTCTCTGACCCTGTCTCCGTTGAGGGTCTCTCTCTCCATCTCGTGGCTGAGGTTAATGTAGATGGAGAACTTCTATGTGTGAGACATTGTGTTTCATGCTTTACACCAGGGGTCCCCAACTCCTGGGCCACAGACCAGCACTGGTCTGTGGCCTGTTAGGAACCGGACTGCACAGCAGGAGGTGAGTGGCGGGTGAGCGAGCAAAGCTTTATCTGTATTTACAGCCACTCCCCATTGCTCCCATTACTGCCTGAGCTCCGCCTCCAGTCAGCATTATGGTGAGTTGTATAATACTTTCATTATATAGTACAGTGTAATAATAATAGAAATAAAGTACACAATAAAGTAACAATAAATGTAATCATCCCGAAACCACACCCCACCCCAGTCTGTGGAAAAATTGTCTTCCACGAAACTGGTCCCTGGTGCCAAAAAGGTTGGGGACCGCTGCTTTACACAGATTATCTCATTTAATACTCACAGTTAACAATGTAAGGTTGAGATCATTATTATCCCCATTTTATTGTTGAGGGAACCAAGTCAAGGAGCGTGTCCAAGCTTTTTCGTGGTGGAGCCAAATTAATGAACCCAAACAGTTGGCTTCAGGGCCTGACTCTTTTTTTTTTTTTTTTTTTTTTTTGCGATACGTGGGCCTCTCACTGTTGTGGCCTCTGCCGCTGCGGAGCACAGGCTCTGGACGCGCAGGCTCAGCGGCCATGGCTCACGGTCCCAGCCGCTCCGCGGCATGTGGGATCCTCCCAGACCGGGGCACGAACCCGTGTCCCCCGCATCGGCAGGCGGACTCTCAACCACTGCGCCACCAGGGAAGCCCAGGGCCTGCCTCTTAAACTCGACATTGCACTGCTTTTATCTTGTCGCTGTGATTTTGTCGCTGTGATTTTAAGGATAAGAATGGACATGGGTTGAGGGCTTTCTAGGATAATGGAACTTTATGTGCTTATTTATTGGATAAATTATATCCTCATAACCACTCTAGGTTATATCCCTATCTAGTCCTCACAACTGGAAAGCACTTTCAAGTCTATCATTCACTGGGTCCCCCACAATAACAATGTGAGATAAACAGGACAGGCATTATTATCACTGTTTGACATATGAGAAAACTAAAGTTCAGAGCAGTTAAGTGACCTGTCAAGGTCATGTAATAATTGACGAATCTGTGACTCAAACCCGTAGATTCTGACCTAATTTAGTTTAGTGTTCTTTCTATTAAGCCATGTTCCGTGAAACCTTATTAGGAGTTCTTTGACCTGTAACTGACATTATTTGAACTCTTTTTAACATGGTATTTTTTTTCCAACTGGATTATTTAGAAAAGTATATATCAAAAGATTTTAATTCACTCAAACCATTTTGAATGGAAAAATAATTAATTCCTTGATTGCAAATAACCCAGCGGTGAGAACTCACAGGTGCCATATTAAAGCTAAAGCACATTTGGTGAATAACACAGGAAACAGAAGATGTTTAATTATGAGTGAGTTACTTAGAGAGATGTGGGCAATGGTTAAGAACACCTCAAGGAGTAGTTTACCTGCTTCCCCGTCCCTCATTGCTAACACAGTGGGGCACTGTCCCACTCTTAGGGCTGAAAGGCTAGGGGAGGGAAAAGTTTCCAGAACAAGAGACGGAGGGCTGTGTTGAGATGACCATCTAATAGACACTTTATTCAAACAAGGAAGGCAGCCCACACTGACCCAGAAGAAGAAAGCTAGGGAAAGAAATACCCTAAACTTTCTCTTCTCCTTCCCTCAGTCTTCTGAAACCAAATCCAGCCAGAAGCCAGAGAAAAGGGAGCCCTGAGATGTGGTCAGTAGCATCAGCACCCGGAAGAACCAAGCAGGCTCATTGGGGTGGAGAGTGGATCTGCAGGGCAATCCAAAGGTGCTCAGCATTCACTATTCATAAGCCACCTTTTATTAGACACCAAAGCCTTCGATTGACAATGTCAAAATATAGATATTTTCAGTTCTTTGGAACTGTAATACTTAGTGTGGCTTACCAGAGTTCCTTAAAACCTGAGCTGTATTATATTTTCTTCTGGGTCAAACTGGCCCACTACCAAGTAAACAAATTGGAGTGGAGGCAGGTAACAAGGAGATAGTGACATGGTACCACCAAGCCTGCACACCAGTTACAGGTCAAGCCTGTAATCTGTATTATCCTAAGTTCATCCCCCATAGTAAGAATGACCGTGAATATTTGTTTGACTTTTCAAAGATGGATGACTTTTCATCTTTCTTGCAATTCTCTTTGTCATGTTGAAGACAGTCTCCATGGTACAGTTTTATGCTTTGCACACATTAATGTGATGAAGTGAAAATTCGTGGTTTGACTCACCTTTAGCAGAAAGCACAAGTGTGTTTGAGGTGAGAACTCAGACCACTGTCTTCAATAGCATAGATCCCTGTTGAGCTCTGTGAGTTCCTTGTGTACAGAGCGCTGCCCTGCTACTATACTGCTTCTCTCCAGGGTCCCAGGTTCCTTTTGGTTACATTTCTCTCTCTTTTTTGTCATTGTTGGTCATATTGAGTTAGACTTGAGCCTTGTTTCTGATCAAAAAAAGGCCCTACATATCTGAGGGATGGCATAGGTTTGAGCTGGGACCTCCGATTGGCACTAAATGCTGAAGGAAAAGCCATTGTTGGGAGGGTCCTGTGGGAGAGTCGCACTGTTTTTCAAGGTCAGATGGGTATTTGTGGATTTAAAATGGGTGAATCAGGAAAGTGGGTTCACTGTGCTTGAGATATGAAAGCAGAAGGAGACTTCTGGAGAAGGTGTCCCCAAACTAGTGTCCACTGGAGCACTAAGCGTTCTGACACTTTCATCACACAGAGATTTTTCAGGTTGGCAACTGAGGAAGATCAGCCATGCGAAAAAGAAGAGTTTGATTAAAAATCCATTTAAAACAAATGTGTCAGGATTGCGGGAGAGGAACCCTTCCCTGAAGTGAATAGAAAACAGGTGAAAATGTAAATGTCAAAGGCATCAAGCCTGAACAAATGCTCAGGGAATGTAGATGTCAATAATGCATCATTTTTAATGAGTATTATTAACTTCAATATAAATCTAATTTGAAAGCCATTTTATTTCCTCTCTTTTATCCCTTAAATATATGGTTTACCTCTTACCTATACAGTTTCTTATGATTTATGGTACCAGGGCTGGCAGACAACTGGGGCATCCCTATGCCTCTCTAAAAGCCCAAGGGGTGCGTCACTCTGCAGACTACAGTTGACCCTTGAACAACATGGATTTGAACTGTGTGGATCCACTTATGTGCAGATATTTTTTAGTAGTAAATATTACAGTACTGCACCATAACGTTTGGTTGAATTCCCAGATGCGGAGGAATCGCGGATACAAAGGGCCAACTATAAATTACACTTGGATGAACGCTCTGCATTGTTCAAGGGTCAGTTGTACTAAGAAATGACCAGCTTTCCTCTCGGCAAGGTTTTAAGTGTGACTTTGCCACTTTGGTTGTCCCCTGCCTCCTCATGTCATCTAAGTGTCCAGAGTCATGGAACAGAGGGTATAGTTTTTAGAGTGGCTTGGAAATCACCAGCCTCAGAGCACCAGCACACTCCTGGCCCACACGGGAGTAAAGAGCCTTCTCTCTAGAGAACATGCTTTGTTCTCTACAACTGTGCCTTTCCTCTTGCCACTGTGCCATCTCATCCTTCTCCCATATTTCCAGTTAATAAGACTAATGTGAAGGGGATGATCGTTAAACACATGCACTTCCAAAGGAGGGGAAGAGGAAGAACTTGAGGAAGAGGAGAGTCATGACAATTATTAACACTCTTCATACATGAGGAAGCTTGGTGGGCGTGGTCTTGAAATCATGGAGTGTTTATTTGGCAATGACTTCTGATCCAGAGAGCATCCATTCTGTACTTCTAGTATGTCTAATATGACCTTCATCTAGATGAAAATTGTGTCTGTCTGGTTAAGTCATCTTCTTACTCCGAAAATGTAACTTTGTGAAAAATGTGTTTTCTCAGTAATCCTGGATGCTTCTTTTTTTAGTTACTCTGTAAGTACTAGTGTTTGGCAGAACATCATGCTGAGCCCTCTTCTCATCCTGAGCACCCTTCCTGCAGCATGGCATCTGTAACAGTTCATGATGGGCCATTAATCCTAACACTAGCCCTAACCCTAATCTGTATTTTCTTCCCAGAGCTCTCTCTTGAAACCAACTGCTATATTTCCAGCTGCCTCCTGAACATCTCCACTTGGCCTTAAAATCATTATCTTGCCTTCGAACCCATTGTCTTTGTTGGTCTCTCTTGCGGTGAATGGCATCTTCATCTCCCCAACCTGAAAACCCAGGTGTCATCCCTGACTTGGCCCTCTCCTCCAGTCCTTTCTTCATCTTGTCAACAAGTGCTGTGATTTTTATCTTCTGTATCCACTTTAATCTGTTTCTTCATCTCAATTCACCTTGTTGATCCCTAACATAAAATCTTTCCCAAATTCCCAAAAGTAGATTCCCAAAAGGTGAGCTCCAACTCCTCAACAGGGTTTCTAAAGCCTGCCTCCCTGGATTCACTTTATGCTCATTGTCCCGTCCCACACCTTTCCTCCAGCTTTTCCAAACTACATGAAGATCCCTGAGATGTAGCACTTCTGACACCTAGGCCATTGCTCACGCCCTTTCTTCTGCAAGGAATGCTCTTCAGTTCTAATTGCACATACAATTGTGCAGCTCTTGCTCTGTTTCAAGCTTTGTGCTTGGAACTTGGGATAGAAATAGGACATGGCCTATATTATTAAGGTTGCCACAGTTTTCCCAGGAAACATACATGACTCAGTTCTATATAATGTGCTAGGTCAGAATAAAAGTAGGTAAAGATTGCTAAGGGAGCACATAGCAGTACAGCAACCTGGACATAAATGTCCTTCTGAGCAGGAGCTTTCTGACCCACCTCTAATAAATTATTGATTTCTCCTCTGTGTTGTCACAGTTCCCTGCCCAAGACCTGCCTTAGAAAGCTTATTGTTTGTTTGTGCTGTAGTTGTTTAAATGTCTACTTTCTTGGGGAGGAGGAGATAAATTAGGAGTTTGGGATTAACATATACACACTGCCATATATAAAATAGATAATCAACAAGGACCTACTGTATAGCACAGGGAACTTTACTCAATATTCTGTAATAACCTAAATGGGAAAGGAATTTGAAAAATAATATATATATATATGTATATGTATAAATGAATCACTTTGCTGTGCACTTGAAA
>RJWK010072467.1:0-10455 GCA_004363435.1 Platanista minor
AATGTTCATTGCAGCTCTATTTACAATAGCCAGGACATGGAAACAACCTAAGTGTCCATCATCGGATGAATGGATAAAGAAGATGTGGCACATATATACAATGGAATATTACTCAGCCATAAAAAGAAACGAAATGGAGATATTCGTAATGAGGTGGATGGACCTAGAGTCTGTCATACAGAGTGAAGTAAATCAGAAAGAGAAAGACAAATACCGTAGTTTGAGGGTGTTTTACAACCTGAGTCACAAAACAGATTTTGGGGAGAACACTCAATCGTAAAGACATTTTTTATATCTACTGATTCACTTAAATGCCAGATTAGAGAATAGACTTTAATTAAAGTTTGTAATAAGTATGCTTGACCTCTGTTTCATATACTTGTTTAGGAAGTTTTGTAAAAGCTACTAAAATACAGTAAAATAGATTAAGAAGATGGAATGATACGTCCCTTTTAAGAAAGATTTTGAAAAATTTAAGAGAAATGGCAATCTCCCACTCTCATCATTTTGTTCATTTAAAAAAAAAAATTTAAAGATATTCAAAAGAGGATGGGCTTCCCTGGTGGCGCAGTGGTTGAGAGTCCGCCTGCCGATACAGGGGACACGGGTTCGAGCCCCGGTCCGGGAAGATCCCACATGCCGCTGAGCGGCTGGGCCCGTGAGCCATGGCCGCTGAGCCTGCGCGTCTGGAGCCTGTGCTCCGCAACGGGAGAGGCCACAACAGTGAGAGGCCCACGTACCACAAAAAAAAAAAAAAAAAAAAAAAAAAAAAAAAAAAAAAAAAAAAAAAAAAAAAAAAAAAAAAAAAAAAAAAAAAAAAAAAAAAAAAAGAAAAAAAGAGGATTTTCTCAAGCAAATCCTGAAGGTAACTATTTTCACATGTGATGGCAACTTGGGTCAGTCATCATTTTTAATAAAACTGATTAATGACTAAGTGGGAACAAAGTAGGGAAGTGAGCAATCAGGTGGAATTTATGTTATTTTAAAACTGGAATAAAAGTCTATGGGATGGAAAAAAGGCCTTTGGGGGCTTGGCCAAGCTCTTCAATAATCAGGAGGCTGAGGAGAGTGGCTGCTCTCAGGAACTGGCGTCTGGGAGCACAGACAGAACCCATTAAAAATTAACAAAATAGTTTGGAAAACTATTTTAAGCACTGTGAATCGGCAAATGGCAAATACCTAGCTGAACAGATGACTGGTTTGGATTCTTAATAGCCAGTTGTGAAGGAAATGGACCACAGCAGGCTTTCAGACACAGAAGTGGCTGTCGGCGCAGAGATGGAGGTGTGGGGTATCTCGACGTGAGGATCAGCGATTCCCTGCGCAGCAAACAGGAAAAGCCAAGTCTAACGTCCTATCAGTTGCTGAGCATTTTCTAGCAAATTAAGAGTAAGTTTGGAACTGGGGGTAGAAATGGATGGAGGGGAGTTCTGCATTGGAGTGTGTCTTAGGAACGGGAACCGCCCAGTAACAGGGGGAGGCTGACAATTCTAGGCATTATGCAATAGTTTAATAATTTGCAGGGCTTCCCTGGTGGCACAGTGGTTGAGAGTCTGCCTGCCAATGCAGGGGACATGGGTTCGAGCCCTGGTCTGGGAAGATCCCACATGCCGCGGAGCAACTAGGCCCGTGAGCCACAACTACTGAGCCTGCGTGTCTGGAGCCTGTGCTCCGCAACGAGAGGCGGCGATAGTAAGAGGCCTGTGCACCGCAATGAAGAGTGGCCCCCGCTTGCCACAACTAGAGAAAGCCCTCGCACAGAAACTAAGACCCAACACAGCCATAAATAAATAAACAAATAAATAAAATTAAAAAAATAATTGGGGGTTCTTTGTTAGACCATTGTATTAATTATGTTTTTTATTTTCTGTGTTCCTGATGCTCTGACACCTTGGGGAGTGGATAAATCTAGAGAGAAGGCCCCTTCCCCGGGCTCGCCAATTCCTAAGGCCTGTGAGCTCACCTTTCATATGCAAACCAACCTATCCAGATCCCACACTCCAAGGGCCTCCTCTTCAGGCTCTTACCCTGAGGGCCACTACTCCCCTGCCCTAATCACCCCAAGGCAGGGTACCAGACAACTAGGGACAGCCCCTAAGTCCCAGAGCCTGCTGAAATTATTCAAACTCATCAATCCTAAACTTGCTTCCCAAGCTCTCCCTGCCTGGTCTGTTCCTTCCTGCAGGAACCACAGTAAAGACTGTTACCTGCCCAGCACACATTCTCCCCTCCCTCTCTCTGCCTCCTGACCAACGCTGGTGCTTCCCCTGTAGCCCTGCCTGGCATGGTGTGCCCCCTCCTCTTGGGAACCGTGAGTCACAAACTATCTTTTCAATGGGGCCTCCCATACCTGAATAGTAATAAAACCTATATTTTAAAACAGCCATGCCAAATATCCCTGGCTTCAAAGAAGCCCCACCAAAATGTCATGTACCCAGAAAAGGCCAGGCTGAGGAAGTCAGTCTGAGCTTCAGAATGCAGGGTCTCTGTGCCCGCACGAGCAACCTGGACTTTATTCTGCAGACATCAGGGAACCTCTGCCACCTCCTGAGCAGAGAGGAAGGGATCGCAGCTGTACCAGAGGGAGGTGGATCTGGCCTGGACTGTGGGGTACATTGTGGAGGCAGGGAGGCCTGTAAGGAGGCTGAAGTAGCTAATGAGGCCAGAGGGCCAGATGCAGGGAGGAGATAAAAAGAGCACTGTAGGTCAGAAAGGGCCAGATTTGCCAACCAGTGGAATGTGATGGCAGGGGAAAAAGAATGAAAATGACCAGAGCTTCCAAACACCAGCCTCTCCAAAGACAGGGGCAGGAGTAAGAGTGATATAAAGAGAAGTTTGGAAGTAGGGGGATAATTGGTTTCCTCACTTCTTTTCAAATCAGGGTGCTAGTGATCATCATATATGCCTTTATCCCACTAGTATTGACTTGCTGAGCACCTCTCAGGCCCCAGAGCTTATATCCTAGTGCAGAAGATGTTTCAAAACATACTGCTCCTTCTTTAAGGAGCCTCATAAGCCAGGAGCTGCAGGCCAAAGACTCACCCGCATGCCCTTCTCCAGTGACTTGCTGTTCTTTCCATCCTTGAAAACACAGTCACATCTGCCCCATCAACCTCATTCCTGCTGACATGAAGATAGCATCAGGGCTTTTAGGGGAGAAGCCAGAGTCAGTTCCAGTAACTTAGAAATCCATATTTATTTATTTTCCCCTTCGGTGTATCCAGTAAGTGCTAATAAAAAGAGACGAAGGAGTCACATGGGTACCATATGGGTGTGAGTGAGTCACCCGGCCCAGAAAGGGCAATTCCTCGCTGTTGCACACTCCTGGCTCCTCTCTGGAGGCAGGGAAGCCCTCTCTCCTGGCCAGGACTCTCCCTCCTTCCCAGGGTGCACACCCACCATTGCTTTTGTCTAACTTCTGCCTGTAGAATGATCATTTCATGTCAGATTCCTTCCCAACACCAAGCCTGGGAGTCACAGACCAACAGCGAAACCCACAGATTAGGAACAGAGAGAAAGGCACCAGGTGGGCAAAGCCAAGCAAAGTGTCCCGACAACAGGATGAGAGCTTTTCCACCTGTCCGTCTCGCCTCTGCCCTCCGACATCTCCTCTGGCTGTGGGTAAGAGCCGCTGTCTTTCCTTCTGTCTTAGCTCAGGCAACTGTAACAAATAGCAGCTTAAACAACAGACAATTATTTCTCACAGTTCTGGAGGCTGGAAGTCCACCATAAAGGTGCGGGCCAATTCATTTCCTGGTGAGGGCTCTTTCTCTGGCTTGCAGATGGCCACCTTCTTGCTGTGTCCTCACAATGACAGAAGAGAAAGATATCATCTTTCACCTGTCTCTCCTTACAAGGGCACCAATCCCATCACAAAGTCTCCATCCTCATGTCCCAATTCCCTACCAAAGGCCCCACTTCTACATACCATCACACTGAGGATTAGGGCTTCAATATACGAATTTGGGCTGGGGTGGGGACACAATCATTCAATCCATAGTATCTTCATTGGCCCAAAGGCCATCAATGGGCCCTTCAGAGTCTCTCATTAGGGATGAATTTGTGTAGAGATTTTTTTTTTTTTTTAATCCAAGCAGAAGGTAAAAGGTTTCTACTACTTAATAATGCCAATTTTCTCATCACTTAGCATAACTTCTTTCTGACGATTTTATCATCACTTACAATAACTTCCATTAGGGTAATAAGGCATTAAGTAGATGTTGATTGCAAATAATCTGCTTATATTCACTAATTATATGCAGACTGATTTTTTTTCCTGTTTAATATGTAATTTTAAAACACTGCCACTTCCTAAAAACAAGGCCTATCAAAGTAAGGAGACACATAGGCTACAGAGATAGAAAATTAGATTTATATATATTCGGCAAGTGCCCGATTAGAAGAAGAAAATAAATGGAGGATTCATCTTTAGAAATAAAGAACGGAAGTGGCTCGCTCCAGTTGATTTGCTCTCACCTTCTTCTCTCCCTTGGGGTCAGATTAATGTGTGCACTCCTGACAAGCCATCTTATACAGCAGAAAATACTGATGTTTAGTTGCCACCTCACGGGCGTGGGGGCGTGGGTCTCCCCAACACATGGTCTTTACAGAGATTAAGTATAAATTGCCAGGTTCTGAATTTTATGAGACTTCCATAGATGGGAAGTACTCGTTTGAGTGAGATGTAAAGATGTTTTTGATACATTATACTTTTATTTAAGCCTGCTATAAAGTTTTGTAAGGCTGTCCATTACAACCCTGGCTTTCAGGTGGCTATCATAACTCAATGGAAATAATGATACTACTATTGCTACTACTACTGGCAAATTGCTACTTGAATATTGGCAAGAACATAGATTCAAATGATTTGTTTCCAATTTGATAAAATATCCTTTGGTTATTTTCATGTTTATAAGATCAGTCATGTCCTGAGCATCCAAGCTAGACTTGGGTTGTCAGAGACATCCTTTTGGGTGTTTTGCAATTGGAAATCATTTCCTTTCATCCATGGACATTTTCTAACCTATTTTTCAGTAGTATGTTTAGATTTTTTTGGCTTAGTGGGAATAAAAAATAACTCAGATTTCAGTAGAAAGAAAATAATGACACAGTTTGCCTGTGTAATGTTTTTAACTATTTAAAAACAATGTTCTTCTCTCACTCTCTTTAGAAGATCCTGAGCATTAGTTGAACACATGTTATTTGTTACACTTTACGGATTAGGCAGGTATTTCCCTGTTTCATAGATAAGAAACCAAGGCTTAGAGAAATCAGGTGACTTGCTACAGGTCACACAAGTAAATTTCCACATTGAGAAAAGAAGGAGCCAGGTGTCCTGATCAATAGCCTTTCAGCCATAGGACATGAGATGCCAAGGATGGGAAATGCACACACACTCTTTTTTTTTTTTTTTTTTTCTTTGCGGTACGCGGGCCTCTCACTGTCGTGGCCTCTCCCGTTGCGGAGCACAGGCTCCGGATGCGCAGGCTCAGTGGCCGTGGCTCACGGGCCCAGCCACTCCCCGGCACGTGGGATCCTCCCGGACCAGGGCACGAACCCGTATCCCCTGCATCGGCAGGCGGACTCTCAACCACTGCACCACCAGGGAAGCCCTCACACACACTCTTTTTAATGTACTTTTATCACAATCTCCCTGAGAGTGATTCTTACATAAACCCACAAACTTTCGTGGTAGAACTTGCAAGTCAGGGCCAATGCCAAGGGCCTGGCCCATCTTATGGGGCCTATTTTTTTTGCACAGTTCCCATGAGATCCACGTGAAGCAGTTTTGAGACAGCCAGCTGCCCTGCCCCAGCACTTGTGGACTGGGGCACACGTGAAGTGGCTGCGACGACACCAGTGGCACCACCTCTCTGCTCACTGATTCTGCACCAAGATGCACCTCTCAAACATCAATCACTCTGGTTTTCCCCGCAAGAAAGCAATTAAAGTGGGCATAAGTTCTGTCTCCCAGGAGGTTTCCAAAGAGTAAATTAAAAATTTAGCATAATTCAAATTCTCAAGTCTGCCAAGATTTGAGCTTGTGTCTTCCAATTGCAAACTGCTACCCCCAGGATGTACTGACTCCCACTGACATGCTGCTACTCCACTTGATATTTTTTTGGGGTGGGGGAATGGTCAGGAAAGTTTAGATTAAGGAGATCCTAGCACTGTAGAGCACAGGGAGCTATATTCAATATCCTGTAATAAACCATAATGGAAAAGAATATGAAAAAGAATATATATATATATATGTATAACTGTACATATACTGTATAACTGCTTGGCTATACAGCAGAAATTAACACAACATTGTAAATCAGCTATACGTCAATAAAATAAATTTAAAAGAAACAGACAGACATAGAAAACAAATTTATGGTTGCCAGAGGGGGTAGTGGGGGTGGGAGGGGAGATAAATTAGGAGTTTGGGATGAACATATACTCACTAATGTATATAAGATAGATAACCAACAAGGACCCACTATATAGTGCGGGGAACTGTATTAGATACCTTGTAATAACCTATAATGTTAAAGAATACGAAGAATATATATACGTGTGTGTGTGTGTGTGTGTGTGTGTGTGTGTGTGTGTGTATAAAACTAAATCACTTTGCTGTATACCTGAAACTAACACAACATTATAAATGAACTGTACTTCAATTTAAAGAATGTTTACAAAAGAAAGAAAGAAAGAAAAAATCCTAGCTCAAGAAGGTCAAGAAACTCCTCAATACAAGCTCTTCCTTTCTTGCCATCTCTCCCATCTGTCTGCACACCCACAATGAGAATCAGAGAATCCTGGGTCCCAGGGCAGTTCCAGAGCCAAAGGAAGCGAGGTTTGTTTGCATATTGCTGGGATGCACACTCCCAACCTGAACTGTGCGGTGCTTCAGGCCGTAACCCTCTCCTCCTTTATACAGCAAGTTGTATTTCTTAAAGTATAGAAAGAAACTGCTTGGCTTCCTTCAGTGTAAAATCACCATGGTGAGTTTAGTTTTCCTCGCCATGGGTTGTCTTCTGGAGTTTCAAGGTTGTAGCAATGTGTCCACCATCACCACATCATCGTTTTTATTGAACATCCTTTGTGAGGGTTCAAGTGAGCAGACTCAGGCCCTGCAGTCCCAACGCTGACAATCTTTATATTAACAAGAACATAGGTCTAACGATTCCAAATTCTGCTAAAATTAGACCCAAATGTTCAACTTTCCACGTGTTCCTCTTAATCAAAAATGAAATGAAGAAACTATCAAAATTATATAAATTAAAGCAGATGGAATGCAGTATGGGAAGCTCTTCTATGATAACATTTCCTTTAATAAAATTCATTGGTTAAATTTGGTTGATAAAATCAGTGTTAAAATTGAACAAGAATGAACATACACTGGGTAAATATTTTGTGGTTTCCAGCCTGTGCTACCATAATAAAGGTAATTTAGCTTAAAAGCAGTCATCATCTTTCTTCATAATGGATAAAGCATTACTAATTTGTGTGTTAATACGATACAATACGGAATTGGAGAGAGATTTTATCTTAAAACATCTCTATTAAATTAAAGACAGCATTGGACGACAGCAAAGATAAGTCTGTTTATTTCCAACTAGGACATCAAAAGAACTGTGGGGAGACGGTCCAGTAAGTAATGTTTCCTATACTATTTTAGCTGGTAATGTTACATTTATACTCACTATTGTAAATGACACTTTTTGGGGGGGATAATCTAGATAATGTTTTATGGAGAAAAGCGATACTTTAATTACGATGCATAAGATACCAATCTTTTCCTTTCTGTGTCTGATAGGATATTTCTATAAACAAGATGCTGGGTGGAAAGTGATTCCACTCGGCTGCGATGTAATAAGGCTTCTTCACCGCTATTTCACCGCCCCTGAGCCTCTGCTGGCAGGAGCTGGTCGGCCAGGGATTGCCACGGAGAGGACTCCCTCGTTTGTGGGAGTGAATAATAACGCTTTGACTGCAAGAATGCTGGCACCATGGTTCCTGTTCCTTCCTCCGGCTCCTGAGCTATCTGTCAGTGTGTGACTGAGGTGTGCAGGACCCCTGGCGGCTCTCAGCTGTGTCCCCACCAGGCTGGAGGGGCAGGATCCCCTCTGGGGCACTGGCCAGCTGGAAGCCCCATGTCTGAGAAACACCTTGGCCTGGGCAGCCTCACCTGATAACACACATCATTGCCATAGCCTTGGCTGCCCTGGAGGACCAGGAGATGTCTTGAAAGTCAGTTGTTTAGCCTGTTAATGTGTTTGTTTGTTTGTTCAGATTTTTTTGGTGTGGACTATTTTAAAAATCTTCATGGAATTTGTTACAATATTGCTTCTGTTTTATGTTTTGGTGTTTTTGTTTTTGCTTTCTTTGGCCTCTAGGCATGTGAGATCTTAGCTCCCTGCCCAGAGATCAAACCCGTACCCCCTGCATTGGAAAGCGAAGTCTTAACTACTGGACCGCGAGGGAAGTCCCAATGTGCTTGTTTTTAAAAGCACATGCCACAGACTGCCTCCTTTGAGGCTGTGCCTTTGCTGTGAACGTGAGACCCCCGCCCTGCCACTCATCCGTATGTGGCCAAGCGCCCGTGTCATCTTCTCCCTTCTGGGGGCAGAGAGCCCAGCCCCCCAGCCACGCGTGCAGAGCCTTGGAAGACCTGTCTCTTTACTGCTGACTGAGCACATTCGTCACTCAGACGTCTCTGATACGACACAGCACGAGTGTAGACAACCAGAGTAGTCATCAAGTACCAGCTGAGAATGAAAGCAGTTCGGGAATAAATAAATACAAACCTCCCCTGAAATATGCTGTTTGAAAAATCAGTCTGCAGGAGCGGATGCCAACCCTATTTTTGTACCATCCCGATTGAATTCTTAATACCCAGCAAAAAAGAAAATCAGAGTTTCACATAAAGTGGAAAATGTAATCAATAATAAACAGCACTAACAGCTTAGCATCATAAGGAGACAGATGGAAAACTTCCCTCCCGAGATCACTGCTTCCAAAATTAGAGAAAGGGCTCCTGGATGTGTTCAGGGTGGATAGTTCAAGCCTGAATTTCAATGAGGTGGGAATACATTTTAGCATAAATGCAAGATTTTCCTGTCTCTTTTTTAGAAAACACAGAAAGGATGGCATTCATCTGCTTCACCCAGGACTCAAAGGCAAAACCTCAGGCCCTTGCAGAATGTTGGATTCAATTAAACAAGGGAAGATGCTGCTGGAGCTTTGTTTCCTACAGAAGTGTTATGATGCCATCGTCTGTCCAAGAGAAGAAAGGACCACGTGCTGAAAGTTATCAGAACACTGGAGCATCGGGAATAAAGGAATTCTTTCCATGAGAAAAGCACAACCAGCCATAGGCTCATAATGGGCTAAAAGGGCGATGACCCTTCCTCGGGGACCCTGAAGGCCTGCTGTTCTGGACCCACAGCTGCAGCTGAGTGGACATGTCACCGATCAAAGAGCAGGGGGGAGGCTGGGCCATGTCACCCAGCTGTCTCTGCTCTGAATGACCTGGGAACAGCGCAAACGTCTCGGTCCATCTTTATTCACTTTCTAGGAAAGGGGCCCATTTACAGATGGACACGCCGAGGCACAGGTAATCCTGGGGGAGCTAATTTACCACAAATCCTGGCCCCTCTGGCTCTCCGGAGTCCCTCCTTCCCCAGCTGCCATCTTCACGAAGTTATTTGACTATACCACGTCCTACTGAGAGGCAGATGTGTGCCTATGACCTTCTGTTCACTGGTCAGGAAACTTCAGGCTGGGTTCCAGCCCCTTCTGCCTCAATTCGAATGATAACAAGGTTCCTCTTTAGACTTTCACTTCGCAGCTGTTTCAAAAGACCTCTGCTGTTATTGTCATCACCTTACCAATATGGCTTTTTTTTTTTTTTTTTTTTTTGCCATGCTGCGTGTCTTGCAGGATCTTAGTTCCCCAACCAGGGACTGAACCCAGGCCCACGGCAGTGAAAGTGCCAAGTCCTAACCACTGGACCACCAGAGAATTCCCCAACTTGGCTTTCATATTAGAAGCTGGCAAGAGCAAAATTTCCATGAACAGATGATCCAAAATACTCTGATTGGGGTTTGGGGCCATCCAGAACAAGTCTGGCAGAGGACGGCTTCCCCCCAGGAGACCTGAGCCAGTAGGTGGCCTGATGCGTCACCGCAATTACAGGTCATGGCACTAAGTAGCCCAATCACTGCAAAATCCAACTGACTCTTTACAGAAATCATGTGTTTAAAAACAACAACCTAAGTGTCCATCATCGGATGAATGGATAAAGAAGATGTGGCACATATATACAATGGAATATTACTCAGCCATAAAAAGAAACGAAATGGAGATATTCGTAATGAGGTGGATGGACCTAGAGTCTGTCATACAGAGTGAAGTAAGTCAGAAAGAGAAAGACAAATACCGTATGCTAACACATATATATGGAAT
>RJWK010072468.1:0-10457 GCA_004363435.1 Platanista minor
TACCGCAAAAAAAAAAAAAAAAAAAAAAAACCCAATGGAGGGCTTCCCTGGTGGCACAGTGGTTGAGAGTCCGCCTGCTGATGCAGGGGACACGGGTTCGTGCCCCAGTCCGGGAAGATCCCACATGCCACGGAGCGGCTCGGTCCGTGAGCCACGGCCGCTGAGCCTGCGTGTTCGGAGCCTGTGCTCCGCAGTGGGAGAGGCCACAACAGTGAGAGACCCGAGTACTGCAAAAAAAAAAAAAAAAAATGGAGCATAAGTCATGTAGAATGAATGAAAGAAATGTATATAATTAAAAACGATTCTAGTTTTTAGGGATAAGATGCAATCAAGCCAGAGAAGTAAAATGCTGAGATTTTATGAAAATACTCTTAGAGATCCAGAAAATTTTCTATAAAAATATTAAAGCTTTGTTTTGCCAAATGTTTGGCATCCATTTTAACAGCAAGTTTTTCCTTGCTGACAAAGTTTCTATATATGCTAATAGTTTTATGTTAAGAAAAAGTTATGAGCAAGAAGCCATCTGGAGAAGAAACGTTAAAAATAATACAAACTTCATCTTTCTAAAAAAAAAAGTCAATGACAGTCTCAGTCAATTCATACTGATTAAACCATCCAATAATTCATTCTGTCTCTATAACACAGTTTTTACAGTGAATGCTCAAAAATAATAACTGCTATGCAAAAAGAAAATTAAAGAAAAATGAAAGCAGTATCAGAGTATTATGAAGGCACTTTTCACAGATGACTAGGTAGTAGACAATCAGTTATTATCTAGCAATGTTTCTCATTGTGAGCAACTTAATTTTTTAATGAGTTATGAATCAACACTTTTAGAAGAGAACTTCTTTCATTATTTAGCGACTAGCTCTGAAATGTTGTACGTGGAGGATGGGTATGGAATGCTGAGAGGCTTTGCGTCCTGTATGGTTTACTACTTCTACCAAAGGCACCTTTTCTCTAGTTAATGACTTTTCCTCCCTAATGGTCTATGCTGTTCAAACACCAGAGTGGACAGAGAGATGGAGCTAAACATCCAGACAACTGGAGATATTGATTTATTTGACCTGAATAATCTATATTATCATGATGTTTTGTACATTGTTCATGTGTAGATACAGTTTTATCTATCATCTAAAATGTTATTAGTCAATCCATGTAAATCCTTAATGGCTAAATGACAGTATTCATGCACTGCTTCTAGACCCTGTGATAAAAAAAGTTTCAGTGTACAACTGATATTTCCCATGAGTGCCAATACCCTGGTTCTTTAAATTTTTAAATAAACAGAGTATGCAAATACTAATTTTAAATCATCACAAGTGTAGTATAATATCAAGTGTGACATACATTTCCACAACATTCCATTAATATTTTTGTTTCCTTAGGCCAGTATACAAGCACAACAGGAAGCTGCAATTTTGAAATAACTTCAGGAAGCTGGACCACAGCTTGCAGTCTTACTCAAGACTCTCAAGATGACTTGGATTGGGCCATTGGCAGCAAAATTCCTACTGAAGCATTGAGTCCAGACCTTGATCACACACCAGGTAAATGCAGTAGAGATAAGTCAGGCCATGTAGTTCACTGGGCTGGAAATTTGCTTTAACTATTTGAGTGAATGTCAGAGCACCTTCCTTATGTCTTTGTGGGGGTAGAGCTCAAAAGCCTTTATGAAAAGAGAGTTAGTTCCTTCCATTTAACCCCTGAATTATTTAATAGACCTAGAACTGATATTGCTACAACAAGGAAATCAATGACTCTGTTTAAGAGACTCACAGATTTTATTTACCCTACCCTAAAGGTGGCCTTAAAGTCCCCAATTGGGGCAGGGACAAGTAGGGAACATTCAGATTAATGCATGCAGTAGGCAAAGGTATACAGTTGGCATGCTGCCACGATGATCGCTAGCTTGCCACCAATTTCATTCCAGACCCTCTGAAGTACAGGGGCAGAGATTTAAAAGGTAAGTGGTGATAAAAAGAATGAGCATCAGCAAACTCTGAACAAGTTTTGCTTCCTGCCTGTGACATGAGATCAATGTAATCTTAAATGGTTTTCCAATTAATAGAGTCAGAGTAGAAGGAAGCTTGTGTTCTTGTTTACCTTTACCCTGAAATCTTGCCTGATACTCAACACTCTTCTTAGGAATCTAACTTTCTTAGGAATTAAAAATAACTTTTTTCAGTGATAACTTTTCTTAGGGACAAAACTTTTCTTAGGGATAAAATCTAGCTTTTCTTTGGGATAAAAAATAATCTTAAATATTTGTGATGGTGAATTTTAAGTGTCAACTTGGAGGGTGTTTTGGGGTGAGGTTAACATTTAAATTGGTGAACTTGGAGCAGATTACCCTCCATAATGTGGGTGGGCCTCATCCAATCAGTTGAAGACCTGAATAGAACGAAAAAGACCAGCCTCCCTGAGCAAGAGGTAACTCACCAACAGCCTGCCTTTGGACTTTATCTGCCCTGTTGGCTTTCTTGGGTCTCCAGCCTGCTGGCCCACACTGCAAATGTGGGGCTTGTCAGCCTCCATAATCACATGAGCCTGTTCCTATAATAAATGCCTTGCTATATTTACACAACATCCTATTGGTTCTGTTTCTCTGGAGAACCCTAGCTAATACCTCCTCAAAAAAACGGAGGCATAGAACAGTGAAAAAGAGCAAGAACACATGGAGTTAAAATAAGTTTTCATAGAAAAAGTATACAAGATTGGCTCAGCCATTTTATGTCCAGTGAAAAGAGAACAGTATTTTTAGCATTGATATATTCCAGGCAGATTGAAAATATCATGATGTTCAATTACAGCATGGATGTTCATTCTTATTTTAAAGCTGTTTCCTAATTCAGCTTCAGACTGAATATTTCTATTCCTTTTGACCTGTCAAGTTGTATTTTTTCTGCCTTTCATCGTATTTTTTCCTTCAAAAAAAAAATGAGATTAGTATACACCACGTTATAGGTTAATGGAACAGGACAGAGAATCAAGACACTTAAGTAAGTAATTAGGAGGATTTAGTATATAACAAAGGCCAATTCAGTGGGAAGAAGTTGTATTATTTATTTATTATTTATTTATTTATTTTTTATTTTGCGGTACGCGGGCCACTCACTGCTGTGGCCTCTCCCGTTGTGGAGCACAGGCTCCGGACGTGCAGGCTCAGCGGCCATGGCTCACGGGCCCAGCCGCTCTGCGGCACGTGGGATCTTCCCGGACCGGGGCACGAACCCGTGTCCCCTGCATCAGCAGGCGGACTCTCAACCACTGCGCCACCAGGGAAGCCCAGAAGTTGTATTATTTAATATGATGCTGGCATAGCTGGTTGTCCACCTGGAGGGAAATGAAATTAAATTCCAGTTTTTCTTCTATATATTTCATATACAACATATATTCCAGATGGATTAAAGATGTAGCTGTAACAAATTAAAATACTAAAACTCTTACCAAGAAAACATAGGGTAAACTATGTACAATTTAAAGGCAGTATCAAACTTCCAAAAGCCCAGATATAAAATTATAGCTATGATCTAAATATTTCATAAACAAAATCAACAGGAATATAATAGATTTGAAGTTTTTTTCTTTACATATTACAGGTAGACTATATATACAGATAACTCTCACAAACTTATTAGAAATGGCAATTTTAACAACCAGGAAAGATTTGCCTAGCCAGTTCACAGATGATCAAATTCAAATAATCAACAAATATATTAAATGATGCTCAAGTTCACAACTCATCAGAAAAATGCAAATTAAAATAATCAGATGGGAAGAGATTTTCAAAAGCCACTTACAGATGATTGAGAGATGGAGTGGAGGAAACAGAAGGATACTCATTAATGGTTATGGGAAATTTTCTGTTTTGGAAAGCATTCTGGCCACATAGAAATACAAGGACCAAGACATAAGTACATGTGTGTAAGGATATTTACGTCAGCATTGTTTGCAGTTGAAAAAAATGAGAAATAAAATGAACATGCATCATTTATTCATTCCTTTGTTCTTTTATTTATTCATTTATTAAGTGCCAGGCACCATTCTAGGTCCTGGGGATACATTAGTGAATAAAACAGACAAAAATCACTGCCACAGTGGAGTTCACATTCTAGACGGAGGGAAACAATAATAAATAAACATAATAAGCAAATAAGGTATATGGCCTGTTAGAAGTAGAGGAAAGAAAGAATAGAGGAAGTAGGATCGGGAAGGCCAGGGGATGGGTTGGGGGAGGATGGCAATTTAAATAAGCTGGTCAGAATAGGCTGCACTGAGAAAATGCCATTCGAAAAATGACTTGACGGACGTGAGAGAGTGATACAGGAAGGTACCTAAGGAAAGAGTGTTCCAGCCCCAGGGACAGCCAGTGCCAAACACCCTGAGATCAGAGTGTGCCTGGTGGGTGACTCAGCCTGGACACTAGTGACATTCTGGGTAATCTAATTAATTGTTGTGCGGCTGCCCTGTGCACTGTGTGATGCTTGGCAGTATCCCTGGCCTCTACCCACTTGATACCAGCATCACTCCTTTCCCGGGTGCTGACAACTCAAAATGTCTTCAGAAATTGACAACTATCCCCAAGGGGCCAAAATTGAGAACCTAGAGGAACAGCCAACATAACTGGTTACATCCACAACACACAATATCACACAGCCACTAAAAAGAGAGTTTAGTGCCATACAGCTGATTTGCAGGGATTTCCAAAAGATATTCTAAAAGGAGTAAAGCAACATGCAAAATGATTATATGGTGTGATCTAGTATTTCTAAAACAAACAATGACTGCCCCCCCATCTGTGCATATGTATAACTCCATACCTAGATATTTCCAGAATAACTATGTGAACGTGGAAGAGGATGAAAAAGGACACATACTCGTTTATTAACATGAGTTACTTGGATGGGTGATAAGGTTGGAGTAGAGGAGGGGAGGAATAAATCCAAAAAGAAAAAGAAAATAATTGAAACCAGGAATCACACCTCAAAAGAAACTCTAACGTACATGATGGTAGCACATTTATGTGTGTGTGGAAAATGTGACGGATATTTTTAAGTTTTACTCCTTAAAAAGCCTGAACTATTGTATTTCACTCTTTTAATATTTATTTTTTTCTTCAGTATTTCTTTTCATCAATTTTACATTACTGAGTAATACATCTTTGTCTAAAATTTTAAAAATATAAATAACCAGAAAAAATAAAACCCTAGTTGTTCCAGTAGAGTAATATAACCACCTTTAAGCTTCATATTTGTGTATCCTGCCATTCTTTCTTAATGCACATATTGGCCAACAAAAAGAAAGTTTCTACTTGATTTAGTAATTTAAAAAGCATAGTGCGAACAAGTCTATATTATGAAACATGTTTAGCAACATAGTTTTTATTATATCATAGGATTCTACTTGTTGGCTATACCATAATTTATAAAATTATCTAATGGTAAATTCTTAAATTACTTCCTAATATTAAACATCACAGTAATCAATATACATTTAGATGGAAATTTTTTTACTTTTCTGATAGTTCCTGAGGATAAATATTAGTTTCTGTTCCTTGAGAAACTGTAAGAAATAAACCAATATTTACTTCCTACTAAGATCCAGGCAGTGACATCTAGATAACAAATGCTGATGGGTTCTTTTGATAACATCTGCAGCAATCTTTCCTTCTCTTAAGACAATATTTGAAAATTACCGAGCATGTCTGCTTGTATAATACTACTAATGGGACAAAAAGTATTGTAGGCTCAGTTTAAGAAAAAGTAGAAGTATAATCGATGGACACGAGAAAGTTTCCACACTTTGTCCCAAAAGACAAACATAAGTAATCTATCGATACCTTTTAATGCAACAATTAAGTACTATTAATTGTTGTGTTTATGTTCTTTTTTTTGAACTTTTATAGCTTGTGTGAGTTCATTAAAGACCACACGAAAAGTTTTCCATCTGGTTATTTATGCAATATGGTATACAAGTCATGTCATCCACAAATAAGGAAAACTAATCATTCTGACAGAATAGTTTATTATCCTCCCTGTTAATCACTACACAAGACAGTATATTTTTGCAGAGTGCTCTTTTCAAAGCACTTTGATTATATCATCCTTGCTACACCACTACGGCTCACTAAACTTGTTTAGACATCACTGAGACAATGGGCTGCTAAACAGATTATAAGGACATTAATTAACGTTGACCCTCTGGGAAAAACAAAATTCATTATGAGAAGGCCAGCAGATTCAAAGAGCCTACAGTCTGTTTCTAAGCATCACAACATCGCTGTTAATTAAAGCTGCATTTATGGATCTTTTCACTTATTGTTACCAAGATGAAGCATTAGCTACATAAGGAGGGCATTTTCAATGCCCATCACAGGCCTATTTATGAGTCTTTTTGGAGCCATTGCCAAAGTTGTAGAGAGAAACTACAAGCATTAATCCACTCTCCAGGCTGCACATGAATAAATAGTGTTTGGGCTTAGTAGATATGGGATTTAATGGCAAGAATGACATTTGCATGACATGAATTAAAGGTAAAATTCAAAAGGCTGCTGTCTCTTTTTTATTCCCTTCCCTCATAACTTTATTTTCTTTTTAATGTTATAATAAATTAACCATCTCCACAATTAGAATGTAAACTCCGGTAGGGCAGAAGTCACATCTTTTGCTAATTTTATATTCTCTCCAGCATTTAAACTTGAATAGCACTTGATGAATACTTGTGTAGGCCTCATGTGACCTGGATCTATCTCCTTCTGTATTTATTGCAAATATTTTGGATTAATTAAGGCAATGTATATTTCCTGAGTGCCTACTAAACACCACACACAATGTGTTGGGAACTGAATTAAGTAAATGTTTGAAAGGTAACTGGAATGGAATATGCTGCCTGTTATAACCCACATGCTTAGTGTTGTGCAATTCTGTGTTCACAGCCCAAGGTCAAAAAGTACCCGCAGGGCTTTCCTGGTGGCGCAGTGGTTGAGCGTCCGCCTGCCGATGCAGGGGACACGGGTTCATGCCCCGGTCCGGGAAGATCCCGCATGGCGCAGAGCGGCTGGGCCCGTGAGCCACGGCCGCTGAGCCTGCGCGTCCGGAGCCTGTGCTCCGCAAGGGGAGAGGCCGCAACAGTGAGAGGCCCGCGTACCGCAAAAAAAAAAAAAAAAAAAAAAAAAAGTACCCGCAAGCAATCTTAGTGACACTAATGTGTATGACAGCAGTTTAAAGTATTAAGTGTTCAACAAACAGAACTTACTTGGTACTTGGTTGACAGAGCCCTGCAGGCTAACGGGTGATAACTGTACTTCCTATTGGGCACACAGGACAGATATTATTATTCCTACATTAGAGATGAGGAACAAGAGAAGTTAAAGGTCTTCTCTGAGCCTGTATACTGAGTAACCAAGCCAGAAATGAACCCTGGTGTTTGGAGCCTCATCCAAGCCCGTTCCCAGAACATCACTGTCTTCCTTCATCCTTATACAGCTCTGTCTGAATCTCCTTAACATCCATATTTGGGGCCACTTAACCTCTATTCCTTCTAGATTTATATCAGCGTCTCACCCTGTTCTCTGATAGCGTAGGGAGGGTGGAGGCTTGGTCGGGGATATGGTGTGTTGCACCCAAAAGCCAGCCCTCGATCACATGTTTATCAGACCACTCACTTTGACCATGTCCACACACACTCATGCACACATACATACACATGCAGGAAGAGATAATAACTGTGCTGTAACACATTTTTAAAAATTCCAATCCTTGGACCGGAAATGTTTGAGGTACTCCAGAAGGGAATAAAAAAAGCTGATGGGATCAGAATGAATGGAGTAAAAACAGCAGAAATCCCATCCTAGGGAAACATGGTTCACTGTAGATCTTCCCAAGGAAGCTACACAAATATTCTGAGATTAAAATCAAAAGCACTGTCCTGGACAGAATTGTGTCCCCCCCCAAAATTCAGATGTTGAGGCCCTAACCCACAATGTGACTGCACTTGGAGAAAGGGCCTTTAAAGAGGTTTTACAGTCAAGTGAGGTCATAAATTTGGGGCCTTCATCCAGTAGAACTTGTGCCCTTATAAAAAGAGGAAGAGACACCAGGAGGCACCTACACAGCGTAAAGGCCCTGTGAGAACGCACAGTGAAGGTGGCCATTTGCAAGCAAGGAGAGAGGCCTCAGAAGAAACCAACCCTGCCAGCACCTTGATTTTGGACTTTGAGCCTCTAGAACAGTGAGAAAATAACTTTCTATTGTTTAAGCACCCAGTCTGTGGTATTTTGTTATGTCAGCCCGAGCTAATACAAATACCGAGAAATGTTATGAAGAATTGTTGAGAGTAACTGACTGAGGAGCAGCACTCAGAACACCTGGCTGAGCTGGGAACCTGGCCCCACCCTTTGTGTTTCCCTGCCAGGACCAGTGTTTCAAACACAACTGCTCACAGAAGTAGCTTTTTCTCCCAGGATAAAATCAGAGTACTGTCATCTAAAGAAAACTGGGCATCTGCCTGCCTGGGAAAGGATTATCATGAGATAATTAGAGCCTGAAAAAGAGACAGGGTCATACATGGGGCTGCACAGGATCAACACTATAGGTTAGCAGGAGGAAATAAAGATAACTCTGTCCAGAATAGAATAAAAAGAATAAAAAATTGGAGCATTGCAGTTTGCATGCCTGCTGACCCCTTGGTCTCACAACCAAGGATAGTGGTTCTCAATCTTGGCTGAATATTAGAATCACCTGGAGAGTTTAAACAAAGTACTAATATCTGGATCCACCCACAAAGATTCTGACTTAATTGGTCAATGTTGTGGCCTGGGCAGCAAGATTTTTAAGAACTCCCCATAAGTTTCTAATGTGTATCCAGGGTTGAGAACTGCTGCCCCATAGGGACGTCTGTGTGGTTACATGCCCAACTCACCTGTCCAGCACCTTCTCTTCGTTCTTCCAATCAAAGGAGAGCTCGGTGGAGAAACAGTTCTGTATCACAGCAGCAGAAATTCTTTCCTGTTACCTATATACTAAGCAACAAAGGCCTTCATTCAAAAGTTGAAATGAAATAATGCCATTTGCAGCAACATGGATGGACCTAGACATTGTCATACTGAGTGAAGTAAGTTAGGCAGAGAAAGACAAATATCATATGATATCACTTATATGTGGAATCTAAAAAAAAAAGCTACAGCTGAATTTATCTACAAAACAGAAATAGAGTTACAGATGTAGAAAATAAACTTATGGTTACCGGAGGTAAGGGGTGGGGATAAATTAGAAGATTGGGATTGACACATACGCATTACTATATATTAAATAGATAACTAATAAAGACCTACTGTATAGCACAAGGAGCTCTACTCAATACTCTGTAATGCCCTATATGGGAAAAGAATCTAAAAAAAGAATTGATATATGTATATGTATTAACAGATTCACTTTGCTGTATACCTGAAAGTACCTCAACATTGTAAATCAGCTATACTCCAATAAAAATTTGAGAAAAAAACAAAAAAAAAGTTGAAATGGATAACCAAGAATTACCAGGCATTTAAAGAAAACCAATGTCATGAAAGGGAAAGATAAGGATGTGAAAAGGGAACAGTTATCCCTGGAGGAAATAGATAACTCAGTGTAGTAGACATTTGTCATATGTTCTCATCGCTCTTTAGAAAGCTACTGCTCTGTTTGTTTACTGTTGAGCCTTTAGAGTCCTGTATCACCCAACTTGTCATGTGCTTAGGATGAAAACTGCCAATCAGATGCCCATATGGAAGACTTTGATTTGAAAACAAACAGCAGTTACCCTCTTCCATTTATTGCAGCATGCTATAGGAGTATAATCATTTCTATGTGCAACATTATATAAAAAATTGGGAATATATGTATATATATTCCCATGTATACATATATGTTCCAGTAAATATACTTATATCTGTATTAACATATAAAAATATGTTTCCTACTGACTAAATATTTAATTGTAGTAAGGAAGTATAGTTCATCTGTAAATGTGATATAATAGTTATGAAAAAAGAGTTCTAATCTTGTAGAAATATATATTGACGTATATAAAGATGACATAATTTGATATTTAGGGTTACTTTCAAGTAATCTAGTGGTATTGAGGATGTGGGTGGTAATATAGAGGAAACAAGACTGATCATGGGTTGAAATTGTTGAAGCTGGGTTTTGAGTAGATGGGATTTCATTATACTATTTTTTTTTTTTACATCTTTATTGGAGTATGATTGCTTTACAATGGTGTTAGTTTCTGCTTTATAACAAAGTGAATCAATTATACATATACATATGTTCCCCTATCTCCTCCCTCTTGCATCTCCCTCCCTCCAACCCTCCCTATCCCACCCAACCAGGTGATCACAAACCACCGAGCTGATCTCCCTGTGCTATGCGGCTGCTTCCCACTAGCTATCTATTTTACGTTTGGTAGTGTACATA
>RJWK010072469.1:0-10457 GCA_004363435.1 Platanista minor
TACTATATATTTCTGGATTGTTGATTCTTTGACCTGTTCTTGTTCCAAAACATACATGTCTTTCTTATCTTGACACAGCTTTTGACATAGTTCAGAAACAAACATGAACTGAAACTTGAGAGAAATATGTGAATTTTGTTTTTAATCCACTCATGGAATATGTCTGATTTTACTTATGGTAGACTTAAAGAAGGTGGTAATCAGGCTCTTTTCCTAGCAGAAATATATAGAAAGAGAGGTAAAGATAGAATGCTATAGATAGGTGGTTAGATAGATCAGTAGATGATAGAAGATGATAGATGATACATATAGACTGATTTATCTGAGGCACTCTGCTAAATGCTTCAGGTTTATTATTTTATTTTATCTGGCAATCATCTTATAGCAATGAGTACATTTTATTAACATTTTTGAAACTCAAATTCAGACAATGACGGTAAGCCTCACAGCTACTAGTTGAACACACTTTTGAACTGTGTTTTGAACTGTGGTAAGTTTTGAACACAGAAGCTGACATCACAGGCTGTCTGTTTAAACACTGGGGCTTACAGGGCTGTTCAGGTGAGAGATGTGAACAGAACTTTGTATAGTGGGCAAATAGTGACCCTAAAGTAAAGTGAAGTCTAGAATCCAGGCTTTCACTGCTGTGGCCTGTGTTCTATCCCTGGTTGAGGAACTGAGATCCTGCAAGCCACAGGGCATGACCAAGAAAAAACTAAATTTAAAAAGTCTCTAAAATACAAAATAATAAAAGAAAAGAAAAGAAAAAAATGAATGGTGAAGAGTCCCTACAGCTGCATGGTTGGATACCTGTTTCAAATTGGGGATGTAGAAATGTGAGCTCATGCCTGCATTCCTGCCCAGGTAAATTCTTCATTTTCAGCACACCTTCAACGATGTTGTCTTCCCAAACTTCTTAAGAAATTGTTCTTTTTTGAGTTCAATCGAAGCAGAAAGTGGTTGAGTTGCACCCAGGGTTTTGCCTAGAGTTGAAAGAGGACACCATCTTTGAGAAGGGAAGTCAAATAAGTTTAAAACTTAAGGACTGGGAGTCCAATATCGTTGAAATATTTATAAGAAAAACTCACAGAAGTTCACAAAATCTTGAGGAGAATATTGGGACTTCCCTCAGATTAAGTTCATGTTATTGAGCTTATTTTATTTCAAACTCAAGGAAAAAGAAAACTAAGCTCACACCTTAGTTTTATAAACATCTTGAAATTTTTCTATTAAATTACAAATTCTACTATTAAATAGAGTACAGCTAAGACATTGTAAGAGAAAGCTCCCCTTCCCTCAGTGGCAGCTCAGATAACACAGAGGTTTATTTTACTCACATAATACTCACATAATAATAGTCTAGCTTTCCATGACAGGTCCAGGGTAGGCTTTTCCAGAAACAGAATTTTTTGTTTACAGCTCCATTTCCTGGGATGGTACTCATGTGAAGTGGGTTTTGAAGCACATTTGTGCTCCAGCCACAGTGATGAAGAAAGTGTTGGGCAAATGGCGTTGTTCCTATGAACAGGCAATTGAGAAGTTGCACGTAGTACTTTCCCTCACATTCTGATCATCAAAACGTGGCCGCACAGCTGTACCGGCTGCAAAAGACTTTGGAAATGTGGTTTCCCGTAGATGGATGTGTGTATGGCTAAAACTCAGGAGGAGAGGATGCTCTATCTCCAAATAGGAAAAGGGAAAAATGGGAAATAGGGATGATTTGCAGTCAGTTGCATCAGCTTATGCACGACCCTCAAATAATTACACTGCCAATGGCTGGAAAACAACCTTGAGATCCAAATCCCTTCCTGCACCTGTAAACTGCAGCCTTCTCATCTGACCCCTCTTCTCTGAGAAGCAAGCCTACAATCCCTGACTTACACACCCATATTTATTTTCAGAATCATGGTGGCTCCAGGCTTTCCTCAACCATGTTGTTTAAACAACGGTTGATCCAATATAGATGTGGAAGAATGCTGAATACTGCAAGGCAATTCTGCCAGAATTCTGTTTCATTTTTATAGTTAGATTACACCAGATTGAGTTATAGTGGAATGGACTAATTAATTTTGGCATTTAATCATGAGTTTGTTTCAAGTGTTCTGCCTTGAAAGAATAGGCAATATTCATGGAGCTAATGCAAAAGAAAAGCAAAATAAGATAAACAAAAAAGAAATTTTCCTTTGACTTTTGACTTAAGAAGTTTTTGAATTCATTGCATACTAACCACATGACCTATTGGAGGCAACGGTGGAAACTTTCTACAATCAAAATTTAAACTTTTTTATCATCTTGAAATCTGTCAGGAATAACATTGTTTAATGAATATAATCATTTAACATATGCTTTCTGGTGAGTAGGCAACTGAAGTTCTCATTTTCCACTTACTTTTAAAAGCATTTAGAACTCTGTCTTTCTATAAATTCTTATTACATTTTAAAACACAGATACAACATTTATTATTCCTTTGATAGTGTACGTTGAAAATAAAATATTGAATTTAGAGCTATTTAAAAATTTAGGAGTGATGGAAGATACTTCTTCCCCATAAACTATTTCTTTTAAACTAAGAACACTTCCATAAATTTCTTTTCACATATACTCCTGGGCTTCCCTGGTGGTGCAGTGGTGGAGAGTCCGCCTGCCGATGCAGGGGACACGGGTTCATGCCCCGGTCCGGGAGGATCCCACGTGCCGCGGAGCGGCTGGGCCCGTGAGCCATGGCCGCTGAGCCTGCGCGTCCAGAGCCTGTGCTCCGCAACGGGAGAGGCCGCAGCAGTGAGAGGCCCGCGTACTGCAAAAAAAAAAAAAAAAAAGTAGCATTCACATATACTCCTTTGCTTCCACACCTACTCCGAACCTGTTTAAAGGATTTTAAGATACTTCCAATCTAAAATTCTGGGAAAACTACCTATTTTCCATTGAGAAAAATCTGAATATATCCAGAATACTTCCTATGATTAGATTTTTAAAATATATACTGTCATGCTCTACTGAAGATTAAAAATAGAAGAAAAAAAAAAAAAAACCTTAATTTGTCTCTACACTGTTGTGTGTGTGTGTGTGTGTGTGTGTGTGTGTGTGTGTGTCTGTACGTGGGTGCTTGTGCGTTTAAGAGAATGCTAAATGGAATTCATTTCCCACTGTTAGCTGAGGCCCTAAAGGACTTTACACAAAGCAGGAGGTAAGGGGTCCTTCCATATTTACAAATGAGGTGCTCCATCTCCAACAGGAGCCTCATAAAGGAGTCTTCCCAAACTATTTTTGAGGCCCTTAGCCAAATATCAACTTAAATATACAAAAACATTGAGGCAGAAGTTGAGAGACAGCAAATTTTGGGAAAGGTTTTCCAGGGATTTGAGTGAATGGGGGTCAGTTCTTTTCACTCCAAGACTATTGAGGTCTTTATATTTTTCACCTAAGTTGTGTTTTATAGGGAAAAAAATGGAGGAAGGCTGGAGGTATTTGTGATGGCAGAGCAGGGGCGCAGGTGCCTGTGTGGGAGCAGCTGCATGTTCACCGTTTACTGAGATAAGTTTGCATGTGTTCCCGTGGGACAAGTAGGTACCACATAGAGTGTATTGTCAAGGACTGTCTTGTCTGGAATCTGCTCATAGATTGGCCCACCTGGACAAGGAATCTGGAAGAGGAAGAGATTCTGGCATTTACCATTGGAGTAGGATTTGAAGAGGTTTGTACAAGGTCATTATTTAATTGAAAATTCCCAGGAATCCAATAAAATATAGGACAAGCATTGTCTTTTATGGTCTGACATACAGTCTGAATGTTTGTGTTCCCCCAGAAGTCATATTTCGAAATTCTAGTGCCAGTGTGATGGTATTAGGAGGTGATTAGATCAAGAAGGCAGAGCCTTCATGAATGAGATCAGTGCCCTTATAAGAGGCCTGAGAGAGCTCTCTTGCCCCTTCTACCAGGTGAGGACAAAAGGAGAAGTTGGCATTCTGTACCATGGGGGAGGATTCTCATCAGAATTTGACCATGTTGGAACCTTGGTCTTGGACATCCAGCCTGTAGAGCTGTGAGAAATAAATATCTGTTTTTTATAAGCTACTCACTCTGTGTCTTTTTGTTATAAAAGCCAAAACAGACTAAGACCAAGTGAGAAGTGTGGTTACTGCTGTAACAAACACCTGAAAATGCTGTGGCTATGGAATGGGGTGATGGGCAGACGCTGGAAGAGTTTGGAGGTGCATGCTAGAAAAGTCTACATTTCTGTGAAAATACTTTAAAGACAATTCCGTTGAGGGCCCAGAAGGAAAAGAGGAGAGGTATGGAGAGTGCCCCAGTCTTCTAAGAGAAAACCTAAGTGGTCGTGAACAGAATGTCAGTAGAGATATGAATGATGAAGGCCATTCTGATGAGGTCCTGGATGGAAATGAAGGACATGCTATTGGACAAGAGGACATTCTGTTGAACATGGAGGAAAGGCCATTCATGTTTTCAAGGGACAGAGAACATGGTTGCATTGTGTTTGAGTCCTGTAGTTTGTGGAAGGTAGGATTTGTAAGCAATGTGATTGGTTATTTGACTGAAACTCTTTCTAAGCAAAGTGTTGAAGGTGTGGCTTAGCTTCTTTTGAAAGCTTATAATAAAGAATGACAAAATAAATGACATAAAGATGGACTTTTTCATCAAAAGTGAAGCAAAATTTAAAATTTGGAAAATTCTCACCTTGTCCATGTTGCAAAAAATGAGAAAGCATGTTGGGAAGAGAACCCTAAGGGGTGTGGTCAGGTGACCCTTTAGTAAGGAGACTAGTGTGGGTGGGAACCACAGACTTCCTCAGCCACCCCACAGGAAAACATCCAGTTTCAACTGAAGGGGAAGGAAATAGGACGGGATGAAGGGAGGGTGTTGGACTTGCTAAATTTTACAGGATGGCGCCATAGAGCTCTTCAGCTGTTGACATGTGATATTCTTTAAGACAAAGAAAAAAATGATCCTCAGGGATATTCAGAGATCATCAGGATTGCCTTCTTGGTTTCAAAGGTAGAATAGTATCCCTTGGATTTCAGCAGTCCTGAGTGCCCACCACCCCTACCCAAAGCCCTGAAGGTGTGGCTACCCCACACAGGTTTTGAAGGATGAAGCTGCCTGGAGCTGGGGGGTCAAGATCCAGGAAGAGAGACCCCTCTAAGGCAATGCCCAGTGGAGCCACCCCCATAACCTCAGGCTGGCCAGCATGTAATTCAAGTCTGGGAGAGCACCTAACTCTGATTTGATGGTGGAAACAAAAAGCTACCTGGAGAATATGCCTATAGAAATGCTGGCATGGAGGAATGCTTCTACTCATCCATACATTCATTAATAATTTATTGAGTTTTAGGTACTGGATGTATAATAGCACACAAAAAGAACTTAACTTATAATCTAGATAGGAAAACTACCATAAATTAAATGATCCAGCAAAAAGTAAATGAATAATTTATAACTCTGTTAAGAATTGTGTGTGAGAGATGTGTATAGCATAAGGAACTATAGGAGTCAAGGGAACAATAATTTAACTAATATATGAAGAAAAAGAAACTATTAACTGGGAACAAAAAAGGAAGACAATATTCCAGGGAGAAGAAAAATGACAAACAAATGTTTTGTGGGGAGAGAGAGGGAAGAAAAGGAAGTGGGTATTGCTATAGCTGGAAGTACAGGGGTGAAGATTGCCATGAGATAAAGCTAAAGATGTATATTCCTATGAGCAGGTTTTGTGGGTTTTTGTCTTATTTTGTTTCAATTCTTAGAACAATAAAAATCAATTAGAGGGCTTCCCTGGTGGTGCAGTGGTTGAGAGTCTGCCTGCCGATGCAGGGGACACGGGTTTGTGCCCTGGTCCGGGAAGATCCCACATGCAGCGGAGTGGCTGGGCTCGTGGGCCATGGCCGCTGAGCCTGCGCGTCCGGAGCCTGTGCTCCGCAGCGGGAGAGGCCACAACAGTGAGAGGCCCGCGTACCGCAAAAAAAAAAAAAAAAAAATCAATTAGAATGTTAAACCAAATGTTCTTTATGATCAGATGGTCATTCTAATAAATTTACCCAAATGGATGGTATGTGACATAAATGTAGGTACCTCATAAAGGTGCTCACATTACGGTATTGTTAGTTGGTATGTAGAGGGAGATTTGAACTAATTGCATATTTTGGAGGTAAAAGAAATAAAGGTTGTAATACATTAAAAATAGGTGGAAACCTCTTAGATTTTTGGCTTGCGCATAGGATGTTAGCTGAGGTGGAAGATTGAGGGTAATGCCTTATTGAAAACTGGAACATGTTCTGAGAGATCCTTACTAGTGCTGAACTGAATAGGGGCGTGCTGTCTACAAGCAAAAGGGTAATAGCCTCTTGTCTGCTTTACTTTATATCCGGGCAGCTAGCTTCCACCAAACATGGTACTCTTTTGCTAAGGGTCTGGCCATTATCAAGCTTCATCGCTTCATCCTCTGATTTTTCATCTTTCTTAGACCACTGCTCTGTGATGACTACTTGTCATTTGAACCTTTATCAACATGAATCATGAACCATGTTGATCATGTTTCTAGCCTGAATCATGACCAGGTCTTCCTCTGCCTCCTTAATGTCTTTGTTGATGACTCATATGAATGACTTATTATAACCTTCCTTAAACCTCCATCCACCTGACTTCACTTCTCACTTGTTTTTCTCCCCCAATACATTATTTCATTGTTTTCAATAAGGTATTCATCAGTTAAATGTAAATATACTCTTAACATTTACAATATGACAAACACGGATCTAGGCATTGGGTTATATCATAAACAAAACAAAAATGATATTAATATTCTAGGGTGTTAGCGGAGTTAAAAAACTAACAAGGCAACAAATTAAATACTATGATTGATGGTAATAAATACATATGGTGAAAAGTAAAAGAGGAGATAAATTTTACCCAGGTGGGAGCTTGAAATTTCAAATAGGTTAACAACTTGGAGGGGGTTGTCACATAAGACAGAAGGTTTTACATATTTACAAGAGATTTTAAAATAGTAAAGACTGTTAATGATTTTACTTAAATTTTTTAAATAATAAATTTAAATTTTATATCTTTAATTTTAAAGAGAAAATAGATTTAATATATAGATTTGATTGTGCTTGTTTATATCTTAGAAAACGAAGAATAAATAGGCGCTTTGAAAATAAAGAAAATAATATGTGGCTCCATTTTTGCATAGATGTTGGGATGGTCTTAGAGGCTCCTAGATCATTACCATTGACCAGTGTTTTACTTGTTCACGTTCTTTAATTTCTCTCTCCACCTAGAGAGCATCTAACTGAAGAAAATGAACCATGCATGTAGTAGCTAGTTGCTGTTGAAATATATCACGTTAGTAATTAAGTAGGTGACAAAAAAAAAAAGAGAGAAAGCTCCAGGAATTGGAAATACTTTAGCAAAGGTTTTGTGGAAGAGGAGACAGAGGGTGCTCATAGGAATGAGGCCACTGTGACTACGCTGCAGGGAACAGACACACGGATAGGCAGAGATTGGGTCATTTTTATTTATTTTTATTAAACACATAAATGCAATGCCTTTTGACTGAAGAAGCTTATATACATTCTGGTTTACATATTTCTTATTATGTCCTGTACGTGATTCACAACAACACGCAATTTTGGCTCTTCAAATGTTTTAGTAAACTTTTGCAACTAAGGACAGAAAGGTTACTTCAACAAGGTTTTTTGAAATCTAGAAAGTTATCTTACTGTCCTTGAATAAATCTCAGCCATGAGGAAACACCTCAGGGAAACCAGAAATTATAGGAGTAATGCTGCTTTCCGTCATTACAAAGTTGTACTTGACAAGCTAAAGGAACACATTAAAATACAAAGAAACAAGGGTAAAATGAATGTTTCATACAAATAAAAGCATCTCAGAGAAGAGAATACAGCAGAAAACACTATCCAAATTTGTGCATTTCTTTCATGAAGACTATGAGATAAATTTTCACTGAGAGATTTTTTTTTGTTTTGAATTCTGAGATAAAATAAGTTTCATCTGTTTACTTGTTGGTTTTCTCCTTGGATTTAAAATGAAACCTAACCAGTGATCTACATTTTTGCATTAAGTGCTAACATTTAGGAATTACATACAAAATATGAGAGTAAGCCTCCACATGGAAATATCAATAATTCATGGGTTGTGTGTTTTGCACCGCCTCATAGGAAATATAAACTTGGCACCCTTCAAGGTGAGCATCGTGATTAATTATTGTTAAATTGCTGAACGAAAGGCTTTTTCCTGACAAAGCAATGCATATGCAGACAAACTGGGTAGTTTGTCCCTGTGTGTATCTGGAGGGACTGGCCAAAAGGGCATAATTCCTTTTAGGCCCTGATCCATAGAAAAAGGGGGCAATGGAATGGTCCATGCAGCCCGTGGAGCCTGGGTGTTAGGAATATATCCTGAGTCAACCTGAACATCTACAGAGATAAGAAAATACAACACTGGAGCTATGATAGGAGTTGATGGATTGTTGGGCTGCAGGAGATATTCCAGAAAGAGACTTTGTATGATTAATAAACATTAACAGCTTTTCTCCAGGTATTAACCATCTAAAATTATATTTCTGAAAGGTCATGCTTTAGCATTTTTAATGCATTTTAATAGTGCATTTTTTAACAGCTCTGTGTGTGTGTGTGTGTGTGTGTGTGTGTGTGTGTTGTAGCATGATTAAATGAATAATTTCCATTATAGTTTCCTCAGATCCCTTTGTTTTGGAAACCCAAAGAATGATGTTCAATACAAAAACACAAATACAAATAATCATTTCCTTATTTCCTTTGTGATGGTCACATTTGTGCTATGTAAGGCTATTCATGTTTTCCTAAAAATAAGTTTTTTTAAAAATTACCTTTGATTTACAAGTAGAAAACAGAGGATTTTTAGGGCAATGAAACTAATTCTGTACTATATACCACAATGGTAGATACATGTCCTTCCACATTTGTCAAAACCTATACACCAACTGTGAATCCCAATATAAACTGTGATCTTTGGGTGATAATGACTTGTTAAAGTACGTTCATAAATTGTTACAAATGTCCCACTGGTGCAAGATGTTGAGAGTGAGGAGGCTGTGGGTGTGTGGAGTCAGAGGATACACAAGAGCTCTCTGTAATTTCCACTCAATTTTTCTATGAACCTAAAACTGTTCCAAAAAATAAAGTCTATTAAAAATAGTATTTTTTGTATTTCCCAACGCCTATATTGGAAGTCTATAACAACAGGCCAGGAGTATAAAATGTACAAGTAATTCTCAAACACATAATGCTTATGATAGTTTGCAAAAATGGGCATAGTAATTCCTTCTAACTTTGTGTGTACACTCTTTTTTTTTTTTTTTTTGTAAAGCAGGCACGGCATTTATTAGAAGCACAGTACAGGTGGGAGAGCACATGGGCAACCTTGCAGAGTGAGTTGCACACAACAGGGGCAGCTTAGGCTGTTACTGTGGGGTTAACCTTACATAGTTTAGATGAGGGTGACTCCCCTTTCCCTCCCCTATGATCCTGTCATCTGCAATTCCTTATTTGGGCGTCCACCAGGCACCATTTTGAATCTTTCCTGTGAGCACCTAAGCAAAACCAACAGGGGGTGGGGAGGATCAAAACCACAATACAAATAATATTATAATGATATTACAATGTGGCCAAGGTTACTAGAGGAAAAGTTGAGACCCCTTCTGTGCATGTGTCAGGCTGGGAAACCCTCTGGACCACAAAAATGAGGGGACTGTGGTGGGTTGCTTCATCTTTCACCCAGTTAGGGCTCTTCATCTTGTTAGTAGTTTATTTCAAAGGGTCAGCATGAAACCACTTTCAGTAGGTCAACCCAAAGCCTGTCTTATCTCCTACCTCAAAGCGCATGCTCCATGGTTTTCTTGGTCAGAGTTTCTTGCTTCGATGCTACAAAGTTTCTGTTTTACATGCCATTCCTCTGTGCATCACAGCCTCATTAAGTGCAAAACAAGGAGGTGGCTCTGCCCTCTGCCTAATGCCTATGCATGAGGATGCTGTCCTTGGGCACGGCCCTGTCTTTTCTGCCTGAAGCCCCTCCCCACGACTCCACCCCAGGTAGCCACTGACCTCATTTCATTTTTTTTTTTTTAATCTTTATCGGAGTATAATTGCTTTACAGTGGTGTTAGTTTCTGCTTTATAACAAAGTGAATCAATTATACATATACATATGTTCCCATATCTCCTCCTTCTGGCGTCTCCCTCCTTCCCACCCCCCCTCCCTACCCCACCCATCCAGGTGATCACAAAGCACCGAGCTGATCTCCCTGTGCTATGCGGCGGCTTCACACTAGCTATCTATTTTATGTTAGGTAGTGTACATATGCCCATGCCATTCTCTCACTTTATCCCAGCTTACCCCTCCCCCTCCCCATATCCTCAAGTACATTCTCTAGTAGGTCTGTGTCTT
>RJWK010072470.1:0-10458 GCA_004363435.1 Platanista minor
GGCCCGCATCTTAATTTTTCTCCCTTCTTTCTTCTTTTGGCTTTGGGAAAAGCATCATTTTACCAAACATACTGAGAACTAAAACTTCAAGGATGATGTTAGAAAAATGTGATTTAACTAGAACTTGCTGTTTGATGTTAGCAAATCATGGAATGTTCTGAGTCCCTGAGGGTTTACTGTGAAGTGCTGAGGACAGTGTTGACGCCTAACTGTTTTTCTTAGATGGAAACAGAGACATTGAACCCTCTCTCTTGCTATGGTAAACCACTCCAGAAACCACCACTGGGTTTCCCAGAGTTCTATGGTCTTCTTCCCAGAAGAGTTTTTAATTGTAAATGCAGACTTGGGAAGGACTTAGACTTTTAAACTGGTTTTTGCTTTTGCTTTGCCCTGACTCTCTTTGCTTGGAGTCAGTTGCACACCAGTAGTATGGCATGCTACAATTGGTTTCTGTCCTGAAGACTTTGCCTCTTTCTTGGCAAAGTTTCTGGTATGGTCAAGTATGTAAATAACTTTTTTTACATTTTAATCTTTTCCATTAATTAAGAGGTTGAAAAGAAGTGCAGTGTAAGAAAACCCAGCATTTTAATTACTTGCAAATTAAGTTTCCACAGACTGTAGTATGTAAATGTTGACAAGGAATTGGATCACAATCATGTAGCAGAATGGCACCCAGACTGCTGCCCGCTAGTGACGGACACCCACATGGAAGATCATGATTTTCCAGCCCATGGAGCCAGCATTTGAACCTTGTACAATTAACTTTGTTATGATTTCCCATCTACATTTTCTTTGCTTTGTTTGTAGCTGAATTTTGTGTTTTATAAATCCTCTGTGAAAGCAGAAGGGTGATTATGAGTGGGTCACAGCAGCTCTTAAAAGCTGGGCCAGAAAATTTCACTAGGTCAGTAATTTAAACTTTGAATCTTCAAAAAATAATAATGTGAAGCAAAACCAACTAAAAAGTGATTCTTGCACATGAACTGTCACATGTTTAAAATGTGTTGTTTAGAGAGCCTCAGTCTTGCTGATTTCAAACACTTTTTTCTTCTGTGTATTGCTTTTAAGAGAGCCATCAGTTAGCTATCAGACTCTAGGTTGATGCATTTTGTACTTAGCTGTACTGTGTGATATTTTTCATTATTTTAGGACGCCAACATGAGGCCTGTAATAAAATATGTAATGGGGTTGAAAGCTGGGGAGGAGGATCTACTGCTGTACAGCTAATAAATCATAACAGATTAACAAGTGCTCCAAACACTCCGACTTGTGTGATTCCTGCCTAACGAGGGGCCCAGAGGGGTCTATGTGCATAGCCTCAGGCAGTGCAGGCCTCCTCGCCTTTCAGATGCAAGCTGTGTTTCCAGGATGACCACCACTTCCTCTCTAGCAAATGAGAGATGATCTTGGCAGGTGATGGAATATTGAGTGCATCCTGCTGCAAGTTTCAATGCCCCAAAAGTGGTGAGTAGAGAGGTGAGTGTATACAGCTGCCAACCCCATGATCCAACTGAAGAGCCGGTTCCCTGTGGTAGAGCAGGTGGGCCACAGAGCTTAGAAGAGAAGGGGCTGATGGGAATCTTTGGCCTCGAGATCTCAGCTCAAGGAGAGCTGGGATCAAAATACATTGAGCTCTGCCAAGTGCAGGGGAAGAGAGAGAAGCTGGGCCCAGTCTGCCCTAGAGAAGTTCATTTGAAAGGGAGACAGATGTGCCACCACCAGGCTGTGGGGAGAGAGTTCTAGATAGCACAGCTGCTTGTTAGCACCTAGGAAGCAGGATGGAAAGGGAGTGTGTTAGGAAGTTTATGCATTAGGGAAATACCATCTTGCTGCTGTTGGCCATTTCTGGGTAGATTCCTTTGGCAAACCCCTTTTAGGTGAAAGCTTTGGCCACTAATTATAGGGTTTTTTGTTTTTTGTTTGGTTTTTTTTTTTTAATTTTTTTTATTGAAGTATTTACAGTGTTGTTGATTAAGTTATATATACATTCTTTTTTATTTAATACTACTTTCCATTATGGTTTATCATAGGAATTTTTTTTAAATTTTAATTTATTTATTTGGTTGCACCAGGTCTATAGTTGTGGCAGGCGGGCTCCTTAGTTGTGGCATGTGAACTCTTTGTTGCAGCATGCATGTGGGATCTAGTTCCCAGACCAGCGATCAAACCTGGGCCCCCTGCATTGGGAACACAGAGTCTTATCCACTGCAATGCCAGGGAAGACCCCTGTCATATGATATTAAATATAGTTCTCTGTGTTTTACAGTAGGACCTTGTTGTTTATCCATTCTATACATAAAAGCTTATATCAGCTAACCTCAACCTCCCACTCCATCCCTCCCCCATCCCCCCTCCCACTTGGCAACCACCACCACCAGTCTGTTCTCTATGTCCGTGATTCTGTTTCTGTTTCATAGATAAGTGCATTCGTGTCATACTTTAGATTCCACGTATAAGTGATATCATACGGTATTTGTCATTCTGACTTAGTATGATAATCTCTGGTTGCATCCATGTTGCTGCAAATGGCATTATTTCATTCTTTTTTATGGCTGAGTGGTATTCCACTGTATATACGTACCACATCTTCTTTATCCGTTCATCTGTCGATGGACATTTAGGTGGTTTCCGTGTCTTGGCTGTTGCAAATAGTGCTGCTATGAACATAGGTGTGCGTGTATCTTTTTGAATTATGGTTTAGTTTTCTGAGGAACCTCCATACTGTTTTCCATAGTGGCTGCACCAGCTTACATTCCCATCAGCAGTGTAGGAGGGTTCCCTTTTCTCCACACCCTCTCCAGCATGTTATTTGTAGACTTTATAATGATGGCCATTCTGACTGGTATGAGGTGGTACCTCATTGTAGTTTTGGTTTGCATTTCTCTCATAATTAGTGATGTTGAGCATCTTTTCATGTGCATATGGTCATCTGTGTTTCTTCTTTGGAGAAATGCCTATTTAGGTCTTCTGCCCATTTTTAGCTTCGGTATTTAGGTCTTCTGCCCATTTTTAGCTTTGGTTGTTTGTTTTTCTTTGTTGTATGAACTGTTCGTATATTTTGGAAATTAAGCCCTTGTCATTCACATCATTTGCAGGTATTTTCTCCCATAGGTTGTCTTTTCAGTTTTTTTTATGGTTTCCTTTGCTGTGCAAAAGCTTGTAAGTTTGATTAATTCCCATTTGTTTATTTTTGTTTTTATTTGTATTGCCTTGGGAGACTGACCTAAGACCATTGGTACAATTTGTGTCAGAGAATGTTTTGCCTATGTTCCCTTCTAGGAGTTTTATGGTGTCATGTCTTATGTATAAGTCTCTAAGCCATTTGAGTTTATTTTTGTGTATAGCGAGAGAGTGTGTTCTAACTGCATTGATGTACATGCAGCTGTCCAACTTTCCCAACACCACTTGCTGAAGAGACTGTCTTTTTCCCGTTATATATTCATTCATTCTTTCTTTCTTTCTTTTTATTTATTTATTTATTTATTTATGGCTGCGTTGGGTCTTCACTGCTGTGCACGGCCTTCTCTAGTTGCGGCAAGCGGCGGCTACTCTTTGGTGCGGTGCGTGGGCTTCTCATTGTGGCTTCTCTTGTGGAGCATGGGCTCTAGGCATGTAGGCTTCAGTAGTTGTGGTGCACGGGCTCAGTAGTTGTGGCTCGTGGGCTCTAGAGTGCAGGCTCAGTAGCTGTGGCGCACGGGCTTAGTTGCTCCGTGGCATGTGGGATCTTCTCAGATCAGGGCTCGAACCCGTGTCCCCTGCATTGGCAGATGGATTCTTAACCACTGCGCCACCAGTGAAGTCCCCATTATATATTCTTTTCTCCTTTGTCAAAGATTAATTGACTGAAGGTTTGGGTTTATTTCTGGGCTCTCTGTTCCTATGCCAATTTTGATTACTATAGTTTTGTAGTATTGTCTGAAGTCTTGGAGGGTTATGCCTCCTGCTTTGTTCTTTTTCTTCAGGATCGCTTTGGCAGTTCTGGGTCTTTTATGGTTCCACATGAATTTCAGGATTATATGTTCTAGTTCTGTGAAATATATCATGGGTAACTTGATAGGGGTCTCATTAAAACTGTAGATTGCTTTGGGTAGTATGGCCATTTTAACATTATTAATTCTTCCAATCCAAGAGCATGTGGTATCTTTCCGTTTCTTTGAATCATCTTCAGTTTCCTTTATTAATGTTTTATAGTTCTCAGCCTGTAAGTCTTTCACCTCCTTGGTGAGATTTATTCCTAAGTATTTTATTTTTTGGATTGCAATTTTAAAAGGTTTTTTTTTTTTTACATTCCCTTTGTGATATTTCCTTGTTGGTGTAAAGAAGTGTAACCAGTATGTTAATCTTGTATCTTGCTATCTTGCTGAATTCATTTATCGGTTCTGGTAGTTTTTGTGTGGAGTCTTTAGGGTTTTCTATATATAGTATCATATCATCTGCGTATAATGACAGTTTTACCTCTTCCCTTCCAATTTGGATACTTTTCTTTAAAATTTATTTTTGGCTGCGTTGGGTCTTCGTTGCTGTGCACGGGCTTTCTCTGTTGAGGCAAACACGGGCTACTCTTTGTTGCGGTGCGCGGGCTTCTCACGGCAGGGGCTTCTCGTTAGGCGCGTGGGCTTCAGTAGTTGTGGTACACGGGCTCAGTAGTTGTGGCGCACAGGCTTAGCTTCTCCGTGGCATGTGGGATCTTCCCGGACCAGGGCTCGAACCCGTGTTCCCCTGCATGGGCCGGCGGCTTTTAACCACTGCACCACCAGAGAAGTCCCCCAATTTGGATACCTTTTATTTCTTTTTCTTGCTTGCTGTGGCTAGGACTTCCAATTCTGTGTTGAATAGAAGAGGTGAGAGTGGGCATCCTTGTCTTCTTCCAGATTTTAGTGGGAAGGCTTTCAGCTTTTCACCATTGAATATTATATTGGCTGTGGGTTTGTCATAAATAGCTTTTATGATCTCGAGATAATTATAGGGTTTTTTAACCAGAATTCCAACTTACCAGTTTTCAGTGAAAAGTAAGTAACAGTGGACAAGCTGTGTGAAGGCTTTGGCTGGTTTGTGGTATCCATGCAGTCGGGTCTCCCAGAAAAATTGGTATTGTCGGGGGCCTTGAGACTGTGGACCAGGCAATCAGCAACTTGGACTGAATGTTAGTGGCCCGAGGCTGTCAGGGCATTTGGTCTCCATCACAGGCATGGGCTAACCTCCACTGCCACCAGGAACCAGAGCACCCCCTACCAGAGTTGTTTCAGTGGCCACATAGCTTTTTAAAAATTTTAAGTATAGGGCCTTCCCTGGTGGTCCAGTGGTTGGGGCTCTGTGCTTCCACTGCAGGGGGCCCGGCTTCGATCCCTGGTCAGGAACTAGGATCCTGCAAGCCACACAGCTGCCCCACCCCCACCCCCCAAAACAATTTTTTTTTTTTTTTTTTTTTTTTTTTTTTTTTTTTTTTTTTTTTTTTTTTTTGCGGTACGCGGGCCTCTCACTGTTGTGGCCTCTCCCGTTGCGGAACACAGGCTCCGGATGCGCAGGCTCAGCGGCCACGGCTCACGGGCCCAGCCGCTCCGCGGCATGTGGGATCCTCCCGGACCGGGGCACGAACCCGCGTCCCCTGCATCGGCAGGCGGACTCTCAACCACTGCGCCACCAGGGAAGCCCAACAATTTTTTTTTAATTAATTTTATTTAATTTTATTTTTTTTTTGGCTGAGTTGGGTCTTTGTTGCTGCACGCGGGCTTTCTCTAGTTGTGGGGAGCGGGGGCTACTCTTCGTTGTGGTGTGCGGGCTTCTCATTGCTGTGGCTTCTCGTTGCGGAGCACAGGCTCTAGGCGCGTGGGCTTTAGTAGTTGTGGCGCGAGGGCCCAATAGTTGTGGCTTACGGGCTCTAGAGTGCAGGCTCAGTAGTTGTGGCACATGGGCTTAGTGGCTTCGCGGCATGTGGGATCTTCCCGGACCAGGGCTCGAACCCATGTCCCCTGCATTGGCAGGTGGATTCTTAACCACTGTGCCACAGGGAAGTCCCAACAATTTTTTTTTAAAGTATAATAGAAAATCTCTTCATAGAACAGCAGGCAGTTTATCTGTATCTTCAACATAGCTTTTCTGTTCTAATTGTATATATTCAAATTGTTTACAAGTAGGTTGGTTTTGGTTGAGGAGGGGGCAAGAAAAGTGACATTGTGATGCAGCTTTGGCTGGAAGGCGATTCCTCCATTGGCATAGTCCCATGATACATCCTGTGTGACTCCATTAAATGTGAAACCTTCACACTCTTACTCCACACGGGAGATGGGAGCCTCATGGCAGTTCTGGGAGCTGCAGCCTGGCCTGTCACCCTGTGCTAATGCAGCAGGCAGGGCTTATTCCTCATTACGAGCTCTTAGCATTTCCTGAGTACCCACGGAGTGTCATGCTGTCTAGAACACAGAGACAGTCTTGAACAAGTTGAAAGGCCTCTCTCCCTCTCATGAGTCACTCACTTGTGGGAGCTGAGTCCCACGTGTTCATTTGGTCTCTGATAGCAGTTATGCTTGTTTTGTTACCAGCAGTTACAGAGATGTGTGGCTAGCCTGGCACCCCATTCTAATCTCCAGGCTGATCCTGGTTTCCTCCTCCGCAGCCCCCTGCTTGTCCTCACAGCACTCACTCACTAGACAGGGGCTGATGCCTCCAGTGCAGCTGTTGGTCTCAAGACGCCCTCCACCTGGGAGCAGCTCAAACCCTTTGGCACTTAATTCCCTCTTGTATTTCTCATTCTTGTCATTCGAAACAAAAATCCCAGTGAGAGGGGTTTTCTATTTCTATCCTTCTGTTCTGGAGTCTTAAGGTTGCCATGGTAAGACTTGGCAAATATAAGTGTTCCCTGAGTTCCAGCCACTGTTGTGAGCACCTCTGTAAATTACATTTAATCCTTACACTTCAAGGTAAGTTAATAGCTCCAGCTTCCAAAACAGGAACTGGATGCCCAGAATGATGAAGTGACTTACTCAGTGTCAAACAGCCAGTAAGAGGTGGAGTCAGGACTTGAATTCAGGCAGTGTGCCTTCAGAACCTTCATTCTTGGCCACTTGGCCATACTGTGTGTGAGAGCTGCTGAGCTCGCACCCTAGAAGCAGTTGGTGGGTTCTGTGTGGTCTCTTGTGTGAGTCTTTTGTTTTGTTTTGTTTTTTTGCGGTAGGCGGGCCTCTCACTGCTGTGGCCTCTCCCGTTGTGGATCACAGGCTCCGGACACGTAGGCTCAGCGGCCATGGCTCATGGGCCCAGCCACTCCGCGGCATGTGGGATCCTCCCAGACCGGGGCACGAACCCGTGTCCCCTGAATCAGCAGGCGGACTCCCAACCACTGCGCCACCAGGGAAGCCCTCTTGTGAGAGTCTTAACCTGAACTCTCTCTCAAGTTGGGAGGCAGCAGAGCAGGACATCCTCTCACCTCTGTTGGCAGGAACTCAGCACCCTCTCTGGCTGAGTCCTGCCCTGTCAGCCCTGGGCTATCACACCTGGGCCTGCTGCTTTAGGGAAGGGGGCTTCCTCCAAGTTGTTACTATTCAGTTTCTACTTTGTCCTAATCTATGGTGGACCTCAGCAAAGGGAGATGAGATGAGATTTTGTGGGGGATGGTGGTAGTTTCCAGATGACTGGAATATGCTCCCACTGTCTCCAGGCCTCAAGGTGAGGAGGGGTAGCTGGAGATGGGAAAGAAACCAAGAGACTCTGCCCAGTGTCTCTCACCTCCTCTCAGGTTGTTCCACCTCTGCCTGGCTGAGCTGTGGGCAGGGCAGAGGGCTGTTCCTTATCTCATAGAGTTTAATTAGACTAATGGAAGAAAAAAATTGAATCCCCTCCTGTGAACCCTCCAGAATCTAGGTCCCTGGTCTTTTTTTTTTTTTTTTTTTTTTAATATTTATTTTATTTATGTATTTGGTTGCACCGGGTCTTGATTGCAGGAGGTGGGCTCCTTGGTTGTAGCATGCACGTGGGATCTCGTTCCCTGACCAGGGGTCGCACCTGGGCCCGCTGCACTGGGAGCTCAGAGTCTTAACCACTGCACCACCAGGGAAGTCCCTAGGTCCCTGGTCTTTTATAGGGTTTCATGCATCCCATGACCTGATGGCCTCCTAGGCCTCTCCTAGTGGTTCCCCCCTCCCCAAGCTCTCTCCAGCTCAGGGAGAATGCAGACATGAGAGGACCCCCCCACATACATTGCCTTTGCTCATGAGTCACTCCACCCTTCCCTGCAGCCCTTGGGGCTGGCTGCCCCCCATCTTCTGGCCCTGACCCAGCTTGAACTTGATGAAAGCTAAGGAACCTCTGCCTCAGAGAAGGGTGTGGGGCCCATCTGGTGTTTTTTCCACCCTGTCAACAGTTTGTGACTCTCCGACGGGGTGAGGGACTCCAGGTTAGGAGCAACAGATAGGGTCCTCCAGGTTTAGGAGGGATCCGATGCTCCTTTCTGAAGAGACGCCCCTTGCGTCCTGCGTGCTGTCCACCTTCCCCGCTGGGCTTTGGAGGGGACGGACCTAGGCGGGCCGCAAAGATCCCCGAGCGGGCAGCGCCCTCTGGTGCTCGCGGCGGGGACTGTGGCGCGGGGTGGAAGTAGTGGGGTAGGAACCGAAAGAGGCACGCGGACCCTCCCGGCCACACCTCTCCCTTCCCTCCCCAGGTCTGCCCTAACGGAGTAGCTCCTGAGCGACGGCGCGGGCGGGCAGCTGGGATCTGCCCCCCTCCTACACCGTCGTACCCGCGCGACTTCTCCCTGCCCGCGGAGGCCGGGCAGGGAGGAGCCGGGCAGGGGGGCGGCCTGGCAGGAAGCGGCACTTACCTTCCGCTGCAGGAGGAGCAGGTGGCTGCAACGCTCGCCGAGGCCCCAGGCTTCCTGTGCTCGCCCGCCGCTACCGTTTCTCGTCGGAGCTCCTTGGGCCACCGGCCGCCGGGCCGGCCGCATGGCCCAGACCCCCGACGGCATATCCTGTGAGCTGCGAGGTAAGCGCTGGCCCTTGTCGCCTTCTTGCCTGGGAGGAAGCAGAGCGGCCCCAGAAAGCAGAGGCCCACCCAGCGCCTCGTGGCACCGGGCAAGCGGTTCCCTCTGCTCCTCGGGAGGGCTTGGCGGCCCAAATCCACTCCGCTCCTTCCACGCTGGCCCACAGATGAGCCCAGGCCCCCTAGCCCGGTACAGACCGTGGGCATGAATTGACCTCCATGTGAGGACCAGTTGCCCAGCAGGCTGCCCTTCCACAGGCGAGATCACCAGGTTCCTGTGGCCCAAGGAGGCAGCGCTGCTGCTGAAAACCTGGCTGCCAGAGCGGGAGGGTGCTGAGCAAGGTCATGTCCTGGTATGGCGGAGGCAGAGGCTGGGAGGGCCACTGGGGCCCCTGCAGAAAGAGGCCCTTGCCCAGTCCAGGGTCTCAGACACTCTCTCCCCTCAGGCACTGCTCCGATGGAGAGCCTACCTGCTCCACACCTGCCTTCCCCTGAGGGTGAGTCCCAGGGCCCAGCTGCCACCCCTTTGCCCTCCAGCAGCTTCCTTGATGAGGGCTGCATCTGTGGTGGTGTCCTTGCGGGCTCCGCCCTTCCAGCAGCACTGGGCTACCGGCAGCAGGCAGGACTGGAGTGTAGGCAGGTCCAGCTCTGAGATCCAGGCTGCACAAAGGACTGGGCTCCCAAGAGGGTGGGGCTCGCGCCTTGGTCCAGGCTGACCCAGGCACTCCGCAGGTGGACTGCACGTTCAGCTACCTGGAGGTCCAGGCCATGGCGCTGCAGGAGACACCCCCTCAGGTGAGACCCCTAGTGCCCCACCAGGGCCTGCAGTCTGGTCTTCCCCTCCCCGCAAACTGCCCCACACTTGGAGCCCAGCCCCTGCCCCACCCACCCCAGGTCACCTTTGAGCTGGAGTCCCTGCCTGAACTGGTCCTGGAATTTCCTGGTGTGGCTGCCCTGGAACAGCTGGCCCAGCACATCGCTGCTGCCATCAGGAAGGTCTTCCCTTGCTCGACCCTTGGGTGAGGCCCAGCAACTGAGGGGGCTGGCGGGGAAGGAGGGCAGTGAGGGGTGCTCTGGACGGCACAGTGGGTGACCTCACTCCCAGGGCCTAGAAGTCCCTTGCCCCCTTCTCCATGTCCCTCCTCAGGAAGCTATTCCGGAGGCCCACGCCCCCCTCCATGCTGGCTCGGCTGGAGAGAAGCAGCCCCTCAGAGGCCACCTTGCCCAGCAGCCCCTGTGGTAAGGGCCAAGGTGGGGCCGCACAGGGCTTCCAGCCTACCCCCTCCTGCATCCTGACCCCTGGATTTGGAGGTCTCACAAATTGAACAGATCCACTCAAGGCACAGCCACTACCCAGCTGATCTTCCTCCATCTCTGACCTTTTGTCTCTCTCTTTCCCCCACCCCTGCCCCATCACACCCCTGGCACCAACTCAGGTGGCTTTTCGGAGACATATGAGGCTCTGTGTGACTACAATGGCTTCCCTTT
>RJWK010072471.1:0-10460 GCA_004363435.1 Platanista minor
GGCATATACCCTGAGAAAACCATAATTCAAAAAGAGTCATGTACCAAAATGTTCATTACAGCTCTATTTACAATAGCCAGGACATGGAAACAACCTAAGTGTCCATCATCAGATGAATGGATAAAGAAGATGTGGCACATATATACAATGGAATATTACTCAGCCATAAAAAGAAACGAAATGGAGTTATTTGTAGTGAAGTGGATGGACCTAGAGTCTGTCATACAGAGTGAAGTAAGTCAGAAAGAGAAAGACAAATACCATATGCTAACACATATATATGGAATCTAAGAAAAAATAAAATGTCGTGAAGAACCTAGGGGCAAGATGAGAATAAAGACAGAGACCTAGTAGAGAATGGACTTGAGGATATGGGGAGGGGGAGGGGTAAGCTGTGATAAAGTGAGAGAGTGGCATGGACATATGTACACTACCAAAGATAAAATAGATAGCTAATGGGAAGCAGCCGCATAACACAGGGAGATCAGCTCGGTGCTTTTTGATCACCTGGATGGGTGGGATACGGAGGGTGGGAGGGAGGGAGATGCAAGAGTGATGAGATATGGGAACATATGTGTATGTATAATTGATTCACTTTGTTATAAAGCAGAAACTAACACCATTGTAAAGCAATTATACTCCAATAAAGACATAAAAATAAAGAATGAGTTTGGAGTTTGAAATTACATTCAATTGAGCTATTTCTGTGCTTTCTAATTTTTTAGTTCTAAAATAGTGTTGTATGGTTCTCAGAATGAAAAAGAGAGAAGAAAGCCTGCGTAATTTATGGGACATCACTAATGTACAAATATTAGAATAATTGAAGTTCCAGTTGGAGAAGAGGGGAGAAAGGGGCAGAAAGTCTATTTAAAGATAACAATAGCTGAGAATTTCCCAAGCCTGGGGAGAGACTTAGACATACAAGTTCACAAAGCGAATAGATTACTCCATTATCTCAATGCAAAAAGACCTTCTCCAAGGCACATTATAAAGAAACTGTCAAAAATCAAAGACAAGTAGAATCCTAAAAGCAGCAAGAGAAAAAATTATTGTAACCTCCAAAGGAACCCCCATTAGGCTATCAGTGAATTTCTCAGTAGAAACCCCATAGACCAGGAGAAAGTGGAGTGATATATTCAAAATTTTAAAAGAAAAAAAATGGCAGCCAAGAATAGTTTATCCAGCAAAGATATCCTTCAGACATGAAAGAGAAAAATAACTTTTCCACACAAAAAAATGCTTAGAGAATTTATCATCATTAGACCTGCCTTGCAAGAAATGCTGAAAGGAGTTCTTCAAGCAGAAATGAAAAGATTTTAATTAGTAACATGAAAACATACAAAAATACATAGCATACTGGTGGATAAGTATACAGTCAGATTTAGAAGACTAATTCTGTAATATGAGGGTGTGTTAACCATTTAACTATAGTATAAATGTTAAACACAAGTATTAAAAATAACTATAGCCACTGTAACTTAACAAAGTACACAATATAAAAAGAGGTAAATTGTGACATCAGCATCATAAAAGGGGGGAAGTAGAAGAGTGGAGTTTCTCTATGCAATCAAAGTTAAGTTGCTATCAGGATAAAATGGATTGTTTTATCTATAGGATGTTTTGGGTAAGCTTCATGGTAAACAAAAGGGAAAAACCTATAGTAAATTCATACAAGATAGAGAGAGGAGAATTAGATATACCGCCATGGAAAATTACCAATTCACAAAGGTAGGGATAAAAAAAAAAAAAGAGGAAATACAAAATAGTCAGAAAGGGGCCTCTTGCCTTCTGAGATGGCCCACACTCTGTCTGTGGAGTGTGTTTCTCCCAGGGCTGCTCTTATTTTCTGAGATGGACCTCATTCTGTCTATGGAATGTGTATCTCTCTGAATAAACCCACTTTCACTTTACTGTGGCTCACTCTTGAATTCTTTCCTGCGTGAAGCCAAGAACCCACACTTGGTGGCCTTCCCAGGCACTCGCCTGAGACGTTGGATATGAACATCCTCTCACACCCCGCTCTTTCCTGCAACAGTTCCATCTGTTTTTCTGTTTGTTTGTTTGTAGCTTCCTTTCTTATCTCTGGACCCTTTAACTTAAAGATTTATGTTCACTCCAGCTAAAGCTGGCGGGTAACAGGTTTTGAACAAAGACCTGGAGCAGCACTGGCAACACATGCTTTGTCCTTAGCATCTCACCTCCCTGGTACAACACTATGTTCGTGGGGTTGTGAATGAAAAATGTTGCTGCTTTATCAGTAAACAGGGGATGTTGTGGCCACCCAGCCACTGCAGCCACCCAGAAGGTAAGGCCTGAGGGGACTCAGCATGGAGACAAACGGGCTGCAGCCACCCCCAACAGTGCACCCAGAGGGGGACTCAGGATGAGAAAATACAGGATACTGGCCCCAGATAGCTGAGGTGCATATCAAAGGAATGATTTCAGTGAGCTCAGACTCTTGCATCTTCCCATACATAGAAAAGCTCTAAATTCCTTAACTTGAGATGTCTGGTTTTCTTTAACTGGCAGTAATCTTTTGATGTTCCTACTGCCTGGTTTTTGTTGCAAAAACTCCTATATATCCTGGCTCCTCCCTTACCTCTTAGGAGCAGTCTCTCAGAGCTATCTGAGAGGCTGTGTCCTGGGTTTGAGTCCTTAGCAAGTCTGCCCTGTAAAACATAATTCTCAATCCATTTATCTCCATCCTGAGTTCCCTCAGGGCTCACTGTAGGGGCATAGAGGTGGCTTTATTGGTTGGATGGCTGTAACATCCTTTGAAAAAAAACTAAAAAACAAAAACTAAGAAACAAAATAGTGAGAAAGCAATTAATAAGACAGCATGAGTGAGTCCTTAAATATCAATAATTACTCTAAAAGTAAATGGATTGAACTCACCAATCAAAAAGCACAGAGCAGGGACGTCCCTGGTGGTCCAGTGGCTAAGACTCCTTGCTCCCTATGCAGGGGGCCAGGTTCGATCCCTGGTCAGGGAGCTGGATCCCACACACTGCAACTAAGAGTTTGCATGCCGCAACTAAAGATTCCACATGCTACAAAAAAGGTCCCATGTGCCGCAATGAAGACCTGGTGCACCTAAATAAATAAATAAATAAATAAATAAATAAATAAATAAATTTTTTTAAAAAGCACAGAGTGGTTGGATGCTAAAAAACCCCCAAGACCCAAATATATGCTGCCTACAAGAGATTCACTTAAGCTTTAAGGACAGACATGGGCTCGAAGTAGAGGGATGCAAAAAGATACTCCAGGTAAGTGGAAACCAAAAAAGATGAGAGTAGCTATACTTATATAAGACAAAATAGACTTTAAGCCAAAAATGGTAATAAGAGACAAAGAAGATCATTGTATAATGATAAAGGGGTCAATTCATCAAGAAGATGTAACAATCATAAATATATACACATCTAACCTATTTGCAGGGCAGGAATAGAGATGCAGACGTAGAGAACAGATGTGTGGACATGGTGGGGGGTGAGGGGGGTGGGATGAATTGGGAGATTGGGATTGACATATATGCAATACCTTGTGTAAAACAGATAGCTAGTGGGAACCTGCTGTATAGCGCAGGGAGCTCAGTTCAGTGCTCTTTGGTGACCTAGATGGGTGGGATGGGCAGTGGGTGGGAGGCAGGTCCAAGGGGGAGGGGATATATATATACATATCACTGATTCACTTCGTTGTACAGCAGAAATTAACACAACATTTTAAGGCAACTATACCCCAATAAAAATATATATACATATACGTCTTACATTGGTGCACATATATTGCTAGATATATTAAGCAAATACTAACACATCTGAAGGGAGAAATAGATAACAATACAGCAATAATAGGGGACTTCAATACGGATAGATCATCCAGTAAGAAAATAAACAATGAAATGTTGGACTTGAACCATACCTTAACAAATGGACCTAACAGACATATACTGGACATTCTATTGAACAGCAGCAGAATACACATTCTTCTCAAGTGCACATAGAATATTCTCCAGGGTAGATCATATGAAAGGCCACAAAATAAGTCTCATCAAATTTAAGAAGACTGAAGTCATATCAAGTATCTTTTCCTACCACAATTGGTATGAAACTAAAAACAAGAGGAAAGCTGGAAAATCTACAATCAGGCCAAAACTACACACACTCCCAAAAAAGCAGTGGGTCAAAAAAGAATCAAAAGGGAAATAAAAAATCTTGATATATAAAAATGGAAACAACACATCACAACTTATGAGACACTGCAAAAGTAGTTGTGAGAAAGAAGTTCATAGTAATAATTGAGTACATTAACAAAATATATCTCAAACATAATTTTACACCTCAAGGAACTAGAAAAAACCAATCTAAACCTAAAGTTAAGAGAAGGAAGGAAACAACAAAGATCAGAGTGGAAATAAGTGAAATAGAGATGATAAAAAATAGAAAAGATCAAGAAGAGTAAGAGCTGGTTTTTTTATTTTTGAAAAGATAAAGAAAATTGACAAATCATTGGTTAAACTAAGAGAAAAGGTGAAGAATCAAAATCAGAAATGAAAGAGGAGACATTACAACTGATACCACACAGGTACAGAAGATCGTAAGAGACTACTATAAAATTATAAGCCAACAAATTAGATAACCTAGAATAAATGGATAAATTCCTAGAAACATACAACCTACTACGACTGAATCATGAAGAAACAGAAAATCTGAACAGAACAATTAGTAGTAAGGAGATTGAATCAATAATCAAAAACCTCCCAATACAGAATACCCAGGACCAGATGGCTTCACTGGTGAGTTCTACCAAACATATAAACAAGGCTTAATACCAACTCTTCTCAAACTCTTCCAAAATACTGAATAGGAGGGAATACTCCCAAACTCACTTTTGTTTTTTTGTTTTTTTTTTGGCTGTACGTGGGCCTCTCACTGTTGCGGCCTCTCCCGTTGCAGAGCACAGGCTCCGGATGCGCAGGCTCAGTGGCCCTGGCTCATGGGCCCAGCCGCTCTGCGGCATGTGGGATCTTCCCGGGTCGTGGCACGAACCCGCGTCCCCTGCGTCGGCAGGCGGACTCTCAACCACTGTGCCACCAGGGAAGCCCCCAAACTCATTTTTTGATGGCCAGCATTACCCTGATACCAAATCCAGATAAGGACACTACAAGAAAAGAAAACTATAGACCAATATTCCTGATGAAATTCTCAACAAAATAGTAGCAATCCAAATTCAGCAACACATTAAAAGCACCATACAACATGATCAAGTGGGATTTATCCCTGGGCTGCGAGATGGTTCAACATGTGCAGATCAGTGAATCACATTAATAAAATGAAAGATAAAAATGATATAATCTCCTAAATAGATGGAAGAGATTAAAAAACCACTTGACCAAGTACAACATTGTTTCATGATAAAAACCCTCAACAGATTTGGTATAGAAGGAACATACCTCAACATAATAAAGGCCATATATGACAAACCCACAGTTAACATCAGACTCAATGGTCAAAGGCTGAAAGGTTTTCCTCTAAGATCAGGAACAAGACAAGGTTGCTCACTCTCACCACTCTTATTCAACATAGTAGACACTCAAGAAAAATTGAATAAATGAATGATATTCTAAAGAATAAAGGAAAACTTTCCTTTTCTGTGCAAATGGGAAAACCTGTTAGAATCTGTCAAATGAAAAGGAAGTTAGGTGGGTTATTAACAATCCTTCAATTAAAAAGCATTTGTTAAATGTCTATTATATACTAAGGTCCTTTCTTCTTCATAAGTATCTTCAGGGTCTCCCTATTCTAGTCCCAAAGTACCCTATCTTTCAGTCCTATCCTTTACTGCTCTAGCCAAGGAGTTACTTATCAACAGACTAGGAGGTAAGCCCCCATTATAACAGCTAAGACAAAAATCTCCACCTTAATGGACCATCCAGTTTAATGGGGAGACAGACATCCACACAGTTTACCAAGATATAAGGAAAATAAAATAAATATTAATGATAAGGCACAAAAAACATGCTATGTAATGCACAAAAGGAACAGTTACTTCTCAGCAGGAGATTGGACTGAATACCATACATGCTAGGCCTTAAGGGATAAATAGGACTTTAAAAGGTGAAAATGGAAAGTAAAGAAGAGTATTCAATGTAGAAGAAACAGTGTGAGCAAAAATATGAAATTCCTTAAATATGAACACGACATATTTAAGGAATTGTGAAAAGGGCAGTTTGACTACAACATAAAGTGTTGAGAGCAAAGAGTAGAAGAGAGGGGGCTGGAAAGGTAAGCTGAGGCCAGATACTAGAGAATTTTGCATGACCCAGGGAGCTTGTACTTTATTATATAAGCTTTTGGAGTAGAAGAATAATATGCTTTGCTCTGTGTAAGAGGTAGATAACCAAGGCATTTGTGAATGTGCAGATGAATTAGAGAGATGAGAGAATGGATGCAGAGAGACCAATTAAGCTTCAAGAAGAAGAAAAATTACCTCTGTTGCTAGTAACAGAGAAAAGGGGCCTGGTTAATGAAAAATAAGCTTACAGAAGCCAAAAAGATTTGACTATGAAGCCAGGCAGGGGGGATGCACAACGGAAAGGGGATAAAATTCATTGAAAAATATACACTTGGATTACTTTCTTCTGGTCCACTTTGTGCAGGGCTTCAGTGTAGAGAGCAAAGGGAAGAGCGACACCAGAGGAGGTTGGAAATGGTCATGGGTCAGATCATTCCCATGTAGGCACGTTGAGGATTTGGGATGTTTTTCTATAAGCAGTGGAAGCCCATTGCAAGGATTTTAGCAAGAGAGTGAGATGATCAGCCTCCTCCCTTCATCCTATCTATCCCTATTCTGGCTAGATTCCATAATACATTACTTTCTTTTCAACTTGTTATCCTTCTCTGAAATCCGTCCTACAAAGCATACACTATCTGGTCCTATGCACTGACTGAGTAAAATAATTACCAGCTTGATTCTCCTATAAATCCATAGTCTTCAACACCACCTTGCTGTAACAATGCTCAGGATTCTTTCAGTGTTTTCTTTGTTATCTCTTTCTCTTATTCTTCACAATGTGTATGTCAAATTATTCTATTCTTCTCAGATGCTCTTTCCTACAATTTACTCCTTCAAACTATGCAGATAACTTTATCTCTTACTTCAAAGAGAAAAACAGAAGTCGTTAGACAGAAACTTTCTCAACTTTCTGCCACCACTATCTACAAACTTACCTGCACCCACACCAACTTGTATCAGTTAAGAAACTGCAAATGCCAGAAAGCACAACAGCAGTTTAAACTATAACAGTTTGTATTTTCTCACATAAAAAGCTTGGAGCCAGAGACTAGAGGTGAATGATGAGGATTCAGTATAGTAATTGGGAGACTGGGACAGGAGTACAAAAAATAAATAAATAAAAGCTTCACTAGCCATCATAACAGGAGCTCAGTAGTCACTGCTGCTATTATTATTATTTTTTAATCATCAGAGTAGTCCAAAGTCATAAAGTATCAGTAGACAAGTTGTGACCAGAACTCAGATTTCCTGACCTAGTATGTTTTGACAACCCTAATGAGAATAATGTTTTTGGCTTAGGAAACCAATGAATATTTAATTCCTCATAAACCATTTTCCCTGTGGATCCTTGCACTTTGAATCTGCGGCAATCATTGCTTCTGGGAAGGCATAATTGACCTAGAGAAAAGGATCTTCGCTCAGTTTGGAATCTCACAGTGAACTTTCTTGAGTCCCTTGTGAAACGATTGCCTTGAAATTCAGGCTTTTTGAAAGGGAAAGGAGGCATCTAAATTTCAAAAGTGGGGACTTCCCTGGTGGTCCAGTGGTAAAGAATCTGCCTTACAATGCAGGAGATGCAGGTTCCATCCCTGGTCAGGGAGCTAAGATCCCACATGCCACGGGGCAGCTAATCCTGCATGCCACAACTACTGAGCTCCTGTGCCTCAACTAGAGCCCACGTGCTGCAAACTACAGAAACCACATACCCTGGAGCCAGCACACCACAACTAGAGAGAGAAAATCCACATGCCACAGCTAGAGAGAAGCCCGTGCACCACAACGCAGAGCCCACCCGCTGCAATGAGAGATCCCGCATGCCACAGCTAACACCTGACGCAGCAAAAAAAAAAAAAAAAAAAAAAAAAAATCTTAAAAAAAAGAGTTTCAAAAGTGTCCCTTTATAAACCAAGGGGAAATTTTAGTTATTTGAAAATAAAGTTAATCCTCTATTAAAAAAGGAACATAATGGGGCTTCCCTGGTGGCACAGTGGTTGAGAGTCCGCCTGCCGATGCAGGGACACGGGTTCGTGCCCTGGTCTGGGAAGATCCCACATGCCGCGGAGCGGCTGGGCCCGTGAGCCATGGCCACTGAGCCTGCGCGTCCGGAGCCTGTGCTCCACAACGGGAGAGGCCACAACAGTGAGAGGCCTGTGTACCGCAAAAAACAATAAAACAAAAAAAATAAATTAAAAAGGAACATAATGGAGAAAGGATGGAGGATATGATCCAAGAGAAGTCCCATTGTATGAAAAGTAGAAAGTGCTGGGGAAAGAGTTAAGGGGTGTGTGTGAGAGACAAGTGAGCAAGAGATGAGACAGTGTCATTTACTCACAGAGCAACTTTGTGGCATGATAATTTGGGAGAAATTTGGGAACTTCACTGGCCAAGAGGTTCAAAGCCTCTGAGAAAAACCCTGTGCTAACAGGGGGTGGCCACAGAAGCATAAACATTGTGTCATGGTGTTTTAGGCAGAATAGTAGCTGGTGCATATGGCAGAAGAGATATAGAAGTTTCTGAGCAACTCTGAGGAGATGAAAGGTTAATTTAGAGATAAGCATTAATATATAGATTCTTGGCAGGAAGTCACAGTGGAGGAGATCTCAGTAAAGGTCTCTGTTCAAAGGAACATAATAGTGGTAGCTGTGATGGGCAACTCCAAGTCAAGATCCAGATGAAGGATATTGCTAAGGTTCAGAGGATTTTCAGCATCAGTGAAAATCAGTGTAGGTAGCCTGGTCAGCAGAAGGAGATGGCTGAGCTTCTTGAGAGCCATCATCCTGCATTGCCCGTGCCAAGAGATCAGACAAAAAACACCTGTTTTAGCAGTGATCACAGTAAACATATGGACCAATGCCCAGTGCTCAGGTGAGGCAAGCTATGGGTCAACCGCACATTATATGGGTGCCAGGAAAGAAGGAGACTGTGTAGACCAGGCGATACCCCTACTGTGCTATTGCTGAGATATTATATAAACTTCTGTGCCCAGATCTCGAAAGATGAGAGGGGAAGAGAAAGAATAAGAGGAGAAAAACCTTGAACAATTGAGCATTAAACTCCCGAGACTGGGTTTATCTTAAACTGTTTTACCATTAATTGGAAAAACCTGAGTTTTTCACTTCCCCCCCTTTTTCTATTTTGTATTTTGAAAAATCTCAAGCCAGCAAAGAGGGTGAAAGATTTTTACAATGAACATTCATTTTCTTTCACCAACATTCATCAATTTTTAACATTTTTTATTAATTGATCTACCTACGTACCTACATACTTATCTATTATGTATTAATTTTTTTGCCTAAACATTTGAAAGCAAGTTGCAGACATCATGGTGTTCATATCTAAATATTAGGTTTAAACTTATGAAATTTCTAATACTTAGTCATTTTTGTATTTTCAACTTAATACTTCAGTATGCATCTCCTAAGAATAAGGATATTCTCCTATATAACAACAATACTACCAACACACATAAGCAAATCACATTAATTCAGTAATACCTAATATACAGTCCATATTTAACTTTTTTTTGTGTGTGTGGTACGCGGGCCTCTCACTGTTGTGGCCTCTCCCGTTGCGGAGCACAGGCTCCAGACGTGCAGATCAGCAGCCATATCTCACGGGCCCAGCCGCTCCGCGGCACGTGGGGTCTTCCTGGACCGGGGCACGAACCCGTGTCCCCTGTATCGGCAGGCGGACTCTCAACCACTGCGCCACCAGGGAAGCCCTTAACTTTTTTAGTTGTCCAAAATGTCTATTATAGGTGATTCACTTTCCCCACCCTGATCCAGGTTCCAGTTGCATTTGGTATTTATGCCACTTTAGTCCCCTTGTCTTTTCATGACATTGACTTTAAAAAATTTTTTTTTTTTTTTTTATTTTTTCTACATCTTTATTGCAGTATAATTGCTTTATAATGGTGTTAGTCTCTGCTTTATAACAAAGTGAATCAATTATGCATATACATATGTTCCCATACCTCCTGCCTCTTGCGTCTCCCTCCCTCCCACCCTCCCTATCCCACCCATCCAGGTGATCACAAAGCACCGAGCTGACCTCCCTGTGCTATGCAGCTGCTTCCCACTAGCTATCTATTTTACATTTGGTAGCGTATATATATATGTCCATGCCACTCTCTCACTTTATCACAGCTTACCCCTCCCCCTCCC
>RJWK010072472.1:0-10456 GCA_004363435.1 Platanista minor
CACACACACACACACACACACACACACACAGGCTGTATCGCTAGTGTAGTAAGTGACATAAGATACCTATCAGCCAAACACCATGGAAGTTCAAAGTAGGGTACATTTCTCCTAGAAGGGGGATTCAGGAGGGCATGGGGATACCTGTGAAGGAGCAAGTCCCCAGCAGAGCAGGTGTCGGGCTCGGAGGGCACGTCAGGGATTCTGCGCCTGTTGTGATGTTTTGGGGTCAAGTTGTCTTTGAAGAAGCAGAGTAAGGCGGGGGGCCTCCGTGCCGACACTGCGCGTGGCAGTCTGGTGGACAGCGCTGGGTGTGGCCGTGACTGTTGGCCCCCCGCTAATGGCAGATCCCCGATTTTGCCCGATCTTCACTCTAAACTACTATTTCAGTCACTCCATGAATGTGGTCCCAAAACATTCACAAAAATTGCTTCAGACTTCATCCTTAATTAATATGCCATTAAGATCAAGTTTGGCACCAGTTTCTTCCCTAGGGTTCATTGCTAATGCATTTCTGGTTTTGGTCTGGAAGCCAGAAAGCCAGGCGCTATCTCCATGAACATTCCAGGTTGACTGAACGTATCTAACTACGTATCTACTATCTAACTGAGATGGGGGATGCCTGGTAAACTGGCTCTGGGAAGAAAAAAAGCCCCCGCTTGTGATTGGTAGCCTTTGTGGATCCCTTGGTGTGGATACTCCCACAGTGGTCAATGTCATGGTCATAACTATTTAACAAATGGCTTGTAGAATTTCAGAATGTTTAACGTGTGGCTTCAGAGCTGGTCCAGGATGGACCGAGCCCATCACTGGGTGGAAGAAAGGGTGGGGATGCAGAAGTAAAAGCAGGAAAGTTCAAAAAGTTTCCTTGCCTTGTGGCCTGCTGTCTCTGATAGCACTCCCCATCACCAGCTGCTATGTTTCAAATTAAAAAAAAAAAATTTAACTGAATGGATGCAACCAGTTTAGGTACCTATACCAAACATTTCAAACTGTTCCTTTAAAATAGAGCAACATTTGAAAATTTGAGATATAAAGATAGGGACTTCCCTGGCAGTTCAGTGGTTAAGACAACAGGCTTCCAGTGCGGGGGGAAGTTTGATCCCTGGTCGGGGAACTAAGATCCTGCCTGCCTCGCAGCGTGGCAAACAAACAAACAACAAATAAATATTAGTATATAAAATACACTACAAAATATCTATATAATAGTCTGCAAATCTCTGCATAACAGAGAGATTGTTGCTTTACAAAGGAATTTGCCATGTAGTTCTTTAAATACCAAGTAATATCGCGGTTTACATACGATTCAATTTTGCAAATATTTAGCTTACTGTTTCTTAAAATATCTGTTTTATATAAAGCAATGGTTCTTCATTTGGGGTCCGTGAATCCCTAGAGGGATGCACTGGGGTGAGAGTTTAGGGAGTTTGTGGATGCTTTGCATTCATGCACATATGCTTTTTCTGTGGAGATGATGGAGCTTTCAGCAAATTCTTCAATATGTTTATTACTTAAAAGGTAATGGACTCTGTCACCTGCCACGGGGCCCCATGTCATGAACATCATAAATGCACGGGTGGTCATGTCTATGGATCCAACAAGGCATTTCAGAGTTGAAGGCGCATTTAACGTTGGTGCAGACTTAGTCTGTGTCACGGTCACCTTTACCTGCTGGAGAAATTGTCTTGCCCTGAAGTGAGAGGCGGGACATGGACCTTTCAAGAAAGGGTCAGTCTGATGGTGACAGTGACAATAATGATGCCACCTCAGCTTTACAAATGTGGGAAAGAAACCAAGCCAGAAGCCAAAGCTCATGACCTCCCTTCTCCGTGGATGAGGCCACTCTGCCTGTTTATGAGTCTCTAGGGTTAAAACACATGTGCTTTTCACCAGGGCTGTGAGAGGCAATCTTCCAGGACAATATTAATCACCAGGGGGTCTTGCAAAAAGTTGATCTCAGGCTCCTGGCTCATTAGGGGAACCAAGGCCTTCCATCTGGCCTTCCCAAGGACTGGGAGATTTTCTGCTGGAGGAAGGGGATTGTAGCTGGCTGCGCCCGCGCCCCCCCCCGCCACTCCGCACTTCCCAAGATGGTAGGGCCAGTTAAGCTGGGGCACTTGCACCCCTTTTAGTCATGCGCATTCCTGCCTGGGAGACCCCAGACTCCCAGGCCTTGGCAGGGTCTCCCTGTCAGCTTCACGCTCACACATCTGTATGGGCCCCAGGTGCCAGCAGCGGTGGCAGATGCTCCTCAGGACCCCAGGAAGGCTGAGCAGGGAACATGGAGCCTTCAGGCCATGGTCTGGAACACTCAGCCTCTGTAGACGCTCTGTAGGTATTGGGAGCCATGGGTTAAAACGGCTTGAGCACCATGTGGCGCCCCTACAGCAGCTGGTCCCAGACGTAGCAACCGGCCTCTCCCCACCTCTCTGACCCCCAGAAGCCTAGCTTTGCCACAGATATTTTCTGAACCACAGACACTGCTCCTGAGACGTGGTGGGTCAGGGTTTTACTTACCCGGGGGCTCTAGTTACCCATTCAGCAGCACAGAAAGCCACACAACCACCAGACTCTTCAGGATATTATTTAATATTTTTATGTGCAGGTGGCCATCATTTAGTGAGCAGGATTAAATTCAGTTTGTAAATCACTGCTCGTCACCGGGAAACTCACTGAGAGAGCGCAACACTTCGCTCTGTGATGACCACATGGGCTGCACCTCATGTGGGTGGAATTCTCTCAGGCTCCCCCATAGTGGGGTCAGTACGAGTTCTCGTCTCAAACTCGGTAAACACCCCGTGTGGTCAGACAGCCCATCTCCACTTGCCCAGGTCCAGGTGTGTCCCTGAACCACCTGCAGGTGATACTTTTGCACTTCTCTGGGCAGAGGCATCTCATCGTCTGCAGAAGCAGGGCTTTCTTTCAAAAATCATGAGCAAACGGTACATCTTCACAGGGTTGGTATATAAATGAACACTATTCTGAGGCATATGAGTATTTCAGTCTCAATATAGTTGCTGTATAGGGAATGTTTTTTCTCCTTGAAATTTGTTTGAGAATCCATGGGATAATTTCTTTATTTTCTTTTCTTAGCCTTTAGGATTTTAAAACACGTGTTCCTTAGAACTCTGTAGAACAAGCTAGACAAATACTACTTACTTACATTATAAAAGTAAGGGAACTGAGGCTGGGAGTTCATGGAGTTGGCTAAGGTCAGAGGTCTGGATTCCTAGCGCACAGTCCATCCCTCTGTCTGCCAGGGAGAAATAATAATAATTAAGCAGTGGTCGTCACACCAATGACAGCAGCAGACCTCCCATGGGCATTTCCTGGAACTGTGCCTAGTCCTTTAGTTGGCTTTTCTTCTTTCATCCTACACCAACCTGTGACATCCGCAGGTACTAGCATTATTCCCATCTCCAGGGTCACCTGGCAGGTCACTCACCTGCGTCCAGGTAGCTGGGGCGCTGGGGTGCTGGGGTGCTGCGGTCTGAACCAGATCTCCCTGACCTCACTGAGCCCTTCTAGTAGAATCTGTGCAGCCCACACAAGACCCTCCCCCCAGGAGCCGTCCTGGCTTCCACCACTTCCACTGAGGGCCTGGGAGCTCCTTTGCAGATGCAGATGTGATGAAGAGCTCCGGGCAGGGCCCCCCGGGTGGTATAGGAGGGATGGGCAGATGGGCTGGTGCAGGCCTTGGCACCGAGAACCTCTCCCTATTCTTTCCAGGCAGATCAGTCCTTAATTTGGCAGTTTGGTCTGCAGAGACTTCGAATTAAAAGATGGATTTTTGTTGTTGTTGTTGTTTGTTTGTTTGTTTGTTTTGCGGTACGCAGGCCTCTCACTGTTGTGGCCTCTCCCGTTGCGGAGCACAGGCTCCGGACGCGCAGGCTTAGCGGCCGTGGCTCACGGGCCTAGCCACTCTGCGGCATGTGGGATCCTCCCGGACCGGGGCACGAACGCGCGTCCCCTGCCTCGGCAGGCGGACTCTCAACCACTGCGCCACCAGGGACGCCCCCAAAAGATGGATTTTTTAAATGAACTTTTATTAATTCAGCAATCTGCCTGGATGCTGAATTGTCATTTTTGCTAATAGAGAAAAAGGTTGGGTTTATTTTGCAGAACAGTGAAAGTCACGCAACTTAATTAAACTGTCTGAGGAGATTTTCTCCTTGTCTCACTGAGCTCGGGCCTGTCAGCCACAGTCGAAACTCGAGTCCAGCTTTTCTCCCGGAGTTGGGGTGATTTTGGTGTCACAGCTGCTTCTGAAGTTCCCAGCGTGTTCTCCATGGCACCGACCTGAAGCAAAGCACACAGGGTGATGCGTTTGCTACGCGGGGTTAACGAGAAGGCCCCCAAGTCCTCAGGGGGCTCTCCCACTGCCCCTGGGCAGGGTAGCCTGGCAGCGGTGGAGGGAGGTGTTTTATTTCCAACAGCTTAGAACTTCATCATAACCCAGAGTTTAGACTCTTAACTGAGAGCACCCTGGAGGAAAATTAAGAATCCAGAACTGCTGAAGGAAACACTAACTAGATTTGGCAGGACATTAAAGGAAGTTTCTCTTATGAGCAGGTAGGAGTTGACCTCATTGATGCAAAGATTGATTAATAGTGGAATATCTATCACTGTTCTATTTTGTGCAGATGGGTCCCCATGGGGGGAAGAAAACATTATATGAAAAAAATGTGATGTGAAAGGGAAGGGTGTCCCCCCCATGTCAAAAAGACCCCCTCTCCCTGATCCAACAGTCATCAGTGGCGGTGACCGGAAAAACACACATGGCCCATAAACATCACAGCTGTGATAAAGAATGGCCACCGTGATCACGTTTATTTAACGTGCTCGCTTCAAAGGTGCTGGTGAGTAGCTATTGTCAATAGAAGAATGAATGTTATTTGAGGATAATGTAATTATATACCTAGAAAATCATAAGAATCTATTGGTTATCTTTTTTTTTTTTTTTTTTTGGCCATGCCACGAGGCACGTGGGACCTTAATTCCCTGACCAGGGATCGAACCCGTGTCCGCCTGCAGTGGAAGCGTGGAGTCTTAACCACTGGACCACCAGGGAAGTCCCTACTGGTAATCTCTTAAAATTAGTAAGAAAGCTTTAAATGGTCAGATACAAGATAAATACGCAGACATCAATAGCTTCCCCAAATATTGACAGTGACCAGTTAGAAGATACACCAAATCTTTTATTCAGATAACATCAACATAAAAAGTAGTAATATAATAACTAAGATTGACTTTAAGAGTGCACATTCTCTATAAAGAAACTGTCAACATGTATCTAAATATATATTAAGCTATTTTAATAAACAGATTTATTGGGGAGAAGATGGAAACTTATTTTTTAATCATCTTTCCAATTCAATTTAAAAATCTGTAAGATTTATTTTTGGTTTTACCCGAAGCCCTGAAAATATTTTGAAAAAGAGCAACGAAGGAACATTTTTTTCCCTACTCTATATGGAAATGTGTTTAACATTTTATTAAAGCCACAGCACTGAACCAGACAGGTAAATGGTACCCGGGAGATAGCCCGAAACTGACACTAGGACGTGAGCCTAATCTCTAACAAAGGAAACAGCCTTGACCAAGGCAGAAGGGAAGGCTTTTTAACAGTGTGTGGGAAGGTCAGCAAATTACTTGGGAAGACTCCAGTTGGCTTTTTTTTTTTTTTTTTTTTTTTTTTTGCGCTACGCGGGCCTCTCACTGCTGTGGCCTCACCCGTTGCGGAACACAGGCTCTGGATGCACAGGCCCAGCGGCCATGGCTCACGGGCCCAGCCGCTCTGCGACACGTGGGATCCTCCCGGACCGGGGCACGAACCCGTGTCCCCTGCATCGGCAGACGGACTCCCAACCACTGCGCCACCAGTTGGCTTTATGCCTGAGCACATGTGTCAGGCCCTCCTTCCTCTCCCACTCCTCTGTCAGACCCCACACTCGACTTGCAGACGGCGGAGTGCGAGCTGGCTGCCCTCCCAGCCTCTTTCTCGCGGGCCTTGCCACTGGCTGCGTGAATGGCTCTTGGAGGTCCATTTTGACGAGCAGTTGCTGTGACCCCAAGATGTTGGTGGTTAAGTCATGGTAAGGCTGAGCTCGCCTCGGGCGCAAATCCTGGACCTGATAGAAGACAGAGCTGAAGGCAGTCCTGGTGTTCAGACTACTTAGCAAATGACTTTAGTTATAAAATAGAGGCCTGAACGTAACGTGAGGAACTCTTAGAACGTAACATGGGAGAAAATCTACGTGGCCTTGGGTTTAGCAATAACTCTTTAGATGCAACTCCAAAGACACAAGCCATGGGGGGAAAAATGGTAAGTTGGGCTTTATGGGAAAAGAGTCTAAAAAAGAACGGATATATGTATATGTATAACTGATTCACTGTGCTGTACACCTGAAACTAACACAACATCGTAAATCAACTATAATTTTAAACAAAATGGAAAACTTTGGCTTGGCAGAAGCCACTGTTAAGAGAATAAAAAGATAAGCCACAGACTGGGAGAAGATCTTTGCAAAACACAGATATGATAAAGGTCTAGTATCCAGAATATGTAAAATTGTACAACGTGTTGTTGGAGAGAACTAGGTGACTGCTTGGCGGTGGTTGCTTCAAAGAAGGAGGGAATTGTGGTTGTGAACTTGTGGCTTTTGTCGGGGAGGGTTTGGGAGGGTTTGTCACCCATAATTACGGAAGCCTCAAGGCGTCTCTCCCAAAACACAAAGAATTCCATAGGCGGTCCCTGGAGGAGAGATGCCAGCAGTGCGTGCTTGTTCATCCTCCCTTTGCTCTATTTGTATCACTGTCCTGACTCTTCTGGGCACCGTATGGGATTTCTAGGAGCTGTGAGTTAGGCACAAATAACACTGCAAGGTAAGGACTCATCTTCCTTGTAGTGGATGAGTGCACAGGACATCTGCTGAGGTGTGGACTGGAGCGTGTAGAACATCACAGTAAGGACTGTGGTCCCCACTCAGTTGGCAGTTGAGCGGGGACAGGGCCACGACTTGAGCCGAAGTGAGCCGGAGAGATTGGAAAAGGAAGGATTAGAGCTGGAGAAACATGCTTGTCACCAGCACCCAATCACATGGACTGCTGCTGAAGGGCCTGCCCCCAATGGTCACGTGGTAGAGAAGAGCTGATGGGTGGAGGACATAGGCCTACTGATTTGGAAGGCCCTGGACATGAGTTGGGTCCAGCATAGGGAGGCCAAATGAGTCCTGATCTTCTGTTCAGAGCCTGTGTAGGGGCTGCTGCTATTTATAGAAATAAAGCAGGAGAAAGGGGCAGGTATTTGCAGCTGGAGAGCCCTGCAGGGAATAAATAGATTGCCAACTTTAACTGAAGGCAAGCTAGGTCCACCGAAAGGAGGGATTTTAATTGCAGATAGATTAGTTTGCTACCTGGAGGTGTTTTTGAGTTACAGAGTTTTTCTTCTACTGTATACGTGTGTGCTGAACTCTTCAGAGAAAGAACAGTGCTTAACCCAGAGTTAAGAATCACAAGTACCCTAGTTCTTGGATGGGGGAGAGTTCTCAGCCAAGGGGTCACCAGCTCTCCCTGGCCTCACCTGTCAGGGGGGAGCCGGTGTCAGTGACACCACAGTAAAGGCAAGTGGCTTGATTAGCATCTCTGATGATGTCATCCATTTGCCAGCCTGGCACATGAATACAGTAGAAACTGTATATACTCTATATCAAACCATTTAGACTTGATGCCAAAAGGAATTAAATGACTAATATTAGGCTTGGAAGGTATTGGAAGTGAATAAAGTAATGTGGTTGTCATTTTCACATAGGAACTAGCTTCTAGAGGGAGATACAAAACTCTACAGAGAGGTAGAAGGCCCAGGTCCCTGGACATTCTCTCCTTCCCTTGGACGGCCTTCAGAAATCCCATTCATGGTGTCAGCAAGAAGGCCTCAGTCATGCTCATTTATTGCCATTTGTCATCTTGATTATTCGTAGGCATTTCATTTAGTGGTCTGAATCCAGAAACTATCTGTCTGGAGTCAGGAGCCAGAAGGTGACCTTGTATGGCAGCTCTGGTCTGTCCCAGCCTTCCTGCGAATGATAAATGACACACCCGCCCTCGACCCCCCAGGGAGAAACGACGTGCAGGCTCAGGGCCTTATTGATTTTCCATAACAACAGATGCATCTTTAGGATTCTATTTTGATTTCAGAATTGGCCTTCTGACCTGATTCAGGTCCGTAAATCAACTGACAGAATGTATTGCTGCTGTGCTTCTTGGCATTGGTCCTTCGTGCCATGGTTTTTCCTTATATTTGACATGGAGAATATCCATGGGGTTCAGGTACACCCCCTTCTCCACTGGGAGGCTTTCCTGATTTGTTTTTAAAAGGGGAGTGTCAGGGCCACAACCCTTGATCCCTTTGGTTTGACAAGTCAAACTCAGAAAGCTATGGTGTGCCCCAAATCTGACTGCGCTCCCGGGGACCAGCAGTGTTTCTCAGCCCCCCGCCAGGGGGAGGGGGAGCATTTCCACCAGCAAGACTCTGGGCCTGCAGCTACTGTGGCCGAGTGTCACTGCAGAGCTTTTATGCTCATGTAAGATAAAGGTCAGGCCCATCGGGCCACTCATATTACATGACAAGGAACCATAAACTGTAAGCACTTTGAGGGCAAAAGAACTGTTTCGGGCTCCCCTGGTGGCGCAGTGGTTGAGAGTCCGCCTGCCGATGCAGGGGACACGGGTTCGTGCCCCGGTCCAGGAAGATCCCACGTGCCGTGGAGCGGCTGGGCCCGTGAGCCGTGGCCGCTGAGCCTGCGCGTCCGGAGCCTGTGCTCCGCAACGGGAGAGGCCACAACAGTGAGAGGCCCGCGTACCGGAAAAACAAAAAACAAAAGAACTGTCTCAAGTTCATCTCTGTCCCAAAACACAGCCCAGGGCCTGGCACAGGCAGCTCCCGTGGCTGAATAGGGACTGGGCGGCCTTGGTTACCAGTGTCAAAGTCTCCTTAGAAGGTAGGCATTGCCCAGGCACTGTCTGAAGAACTTTTTGTTTCCTCCTCTGGAAAAATCACACTGTTGTCTCTGCGTGCAGGTTCCTGGGATGCTGCAGAATTCTCCCAGGCCTCTGACAAGCCCAAGCCAGTTTCGCTCACCGGCTACCCCTGAGTGGAAAGATCAGGGTCCAGCCGTCACCGCCCCAGTCCTCTGAGTCTTCTGGAGCTGACATAGGCACCTGTGGCTTCCTTTCTGCCAACCCCTGATTGGTTTCAGCCCCCTTGTCAGGAACGGCTGACCACGGGCAGGTCCACAGGTTAATTACTTGTTGCCAAAGTCTTTCACTTTATCCGCGTCGCATGTGGCTCTTCTTGGCTTTGTAATTGCTCCTCGTCTGCGTTTGTGGGGGAAGCCACCACCTCCCGACTGGCTTTCCTGACATCTCTCTTATGCTCCCCGTTCTCACAGACATGGAGAGAGGACGGCCCTGCCCTTCTCACCCGCTGTCTTAGCCTGGGCTCCCCAAGGACAAAGATGCAAGTAAGAGGTTTACCTGGGAGATGATGCCAAGAGGCATGGGCGGGCCAGTGGAGAAGGGAGGTGGGTGAAGGAAATCAGTACAAGGCGCATTAACGAGCAGGTAGCTTTTGTGGGCAGGTGGGGCTCAGCCCCACTGGGGAGCTCTGGGGCACGTGGTGGAGGAGGAGGCTGGGGTTTGTTACCTCCCACTCCCATCCCTCAGTGGCCGGGGCTGCTCCGGGGGTCATCAACTCCCGGCTCTTCTGGTCGGCTCCACGGTCCCACCTGCAGGATGGGGGAATGCGCTTGGGTGGAGGGTTTCTGTCCCTCGCACGAGGACCACGAGTGTGCAGGGGACACGCCTGGGACACTAACAGCATCTCAGGTTATGAAGGAAAATTCAACCTGGGGCTTTGGCTCCATACGTGCTTGCAAAATGGACTGGGGCAGGTGCCCAAGCTCTATGAGATGCAGTTCTTCCCTCGGTAAAACAGGGATGGTGGTGGTACATAACTGATAACAGTGGTTGCAAAAACTGGGAAATGCATATAAAGCACTTATCGTGCAGCCTGGCTGAGAAGGTACAAAGACATCTTAGCCACTGATGGTGGTGTTATCATACTTGTCTTTTGCTGCTTGTTTATTTATTTAAAAAAAATTTTTTTTACATCTTTATTGGAGTATAATTGCTTTACAATGGTGTTAGTTTCTGCTTTATAACAAAGTGAATCAATTATACATATACATATGTTCCCATATCTCCTCCCTCTTGCGTCTCCCTCCCTCCCACCCTCCCTATCCCACCCATCCGGGTGATCACAAAGCACTGAGCTGATCTCTCTGTGCTATGCGGCTGCTTCCCACTAGCAATCTATTTTACTTTTGGTAGTGTACATATGTCCATGCCACTCTCTCACTTTATCACAGCTCACCCTTCCCCCTCCCCATATCCTCAA